>JASXSY010000916.1:0-93453 GCA_034509805.1 Sipha maydis | reverse complement strand
CGTACGGGCACGTGGACGAGGCATGGAAGTGTACGCAAGGGGGTGAGAGGCTTAGGTTTTTGTATTTACTCTCGGGGGCAAGGTGAAAAGGCTCGCCACGATGCTTTTAGCTATTCTATTTATATCTGTATATACATTCAATTCCTAAACCAAAACGGGAACAATCGAACTGGAATAATCGTGCTTTTATTGATCTTAAAGTTTTCTTTCTTTTTTTCTTTTTCTACTGCTCGTCCCAATCAGACAGTCTAGATCAGGCCTATTATGCGGGCACGAATACATCGGGTATATACCGCGTTTACGTTTTCAAATGTTCCGAAACAAGTCAACCGTCATTTATCGTAGTCGTTTTCTAAGAAAATATCTTGCAACCCAAAAAGTATTCAATAATGTGCAAAACGATTTTACACGAGGCCAAAAGGGTGTTTTTTTTTTTAAATATAGTATCCTAATTTTTTTCATCGATAAACATTATGATTTTTAGTAATTAAAATATTATATAAGTATTGTTTATATTATGTAATATTTTAATTACTAAAAATCATAATGTTTATCGATGAAAAAAATTAGGATACTATATTTAAAAAAAAAAAAACACCCTGTTGACCCCGTGTAAAATCGTTTTGCACATTATTGAATACCTTTTGGGTTGCAAGATATTTTCTTAGAAAACGACTACGATAAATGACGGTTGACTAAGTATTGTTTATTTTACAATACTTATTATTGTTTATATTACATTAATTTTGATTATCATTAGCCATTTAATCACACATCGTAGTTTTGCAAATAAATTATATGTGAAATACCAATTTTATACTATATTATACTAATTTAGTTTCAAACCAAAACTAGGAATACTACAATTTAACCAAGATGTTTATTTTTATTTTAATTTTAGACCCTAACTTCTATGTAAAGCGAGAAATATATAAGTTATACCATAATGCTTGTTGTACAATTTTAATTATTTAGGAAGACCATTCAAATTTATAATAGAAGGGTTGTTTTAATATTAAAATTTCTTTTTTTTTTTTTTTAATACCAAATTTTATTCATCTTGTGCACTCGAAAGGTGATTAAATATATTTTTCAAAAATTTACCAAATAATTAAAAAAGAAGAGTTACAATATATTTTCAGAGCATTCATTCTCAACTAAATTTAATATTTTTGTTCGTTTAACTCAATAAACAATAATCGTAGAAACTTAAAATGTTCACTGAATGTTAATATTACATTTTTTTAGAGCTCAAATAATTTTCAAAGGATTTTGACTTTTTTGTACAGCTTATAAATAGAAATGTTCATGTTTTATTCATTTTTTGTATAATGCGAATAAAATAATTTTAGTTTTACAAAATATCATGAAAATATAGTACAAAGTTCTTCATACAACTTTCTTACTAGGGTAGAAAATATCAAATTTTAATTTCTTTGAATGATAACATAATTTTAATACGTGTTATTATTTGCGTTTAGAAGATAAAAGCGCCAACATTTTACAGAATAGCATACCACACTCCGTTCATCTATAGATGTATACATACATACATAAAATTGTACCTTTTTTTAGAATATAAAATTAATATTATTAACTATTTAAAAAGGTAAAATAAAAAGAAACACTTAAAAAGTTATTACATTAACAAAACATAAAAAAAAACTTTTTTCTTTAAAAAAAAAAAAAAATTAAAAAAAATGCTGTGAACAGTATTAATTACAAATATTAAAAACTGTTTTTTGAAAAGCAGAAATTGAAGAAGAAAATTGATGTTTAACATTAAAGTTACTACCCATTATACGCCGTGTAGAAATCGTATTATTACTTTGATAATTTGTATATCGATTTCAAACATATGAATTGTTTTAAACTCCGAACATTTTGAGTATAAGTATATATATATATATATATATATATATATATAAATATATAATTTTATAATTGAATTCAAAATTGTAGTCATTTTATTTATAATTTATACTTTACATATTGATTTTATACACATGTATACATACCGATGAGTATAACTTTTTCGAGTAATTTTTTTATTTCATTACTGTTAAACTCTATATTTTGACTTTTCATATTTTTTATCCACGATGAAATTCTAGAGAAATACGTTTTGTTGTATAGAAATGTTTGTAATTATTATTTTTGCATGCGTAAGTTATAAATGATGCTTAAAATGTAGGACAGCGGTTACGATGACATCCAAGTCCTAGTATAATTGTGTATAAATAAATAAAAACTTTTTGCATTCAATCTGTGTAAATTCACAAACTATTAAACATTTTTCGGTATACCAAATAAAAATATAAATCGGCTGCTGGTTTTCTAACGAGGCGTAAAGATGCATCAGAAATAATGAGCGTTTCGCGGTAAAACGCGCAAGTTAATATTTTTCCAATGAGAGGTTTTTTCCAGGCCACAGTGTCACAGTGGTTTTTAAATAATATATTCGCTTTGATGCATCACGAAACGCTACCATACGACGAAAATAAATGTTTACTAATTGGCTATTCACGAAACTTTTTGGTTTAATTTATTTTTGTTCTTCATTCAAATATATTATTATCGGGAGTTTACAAAGCCTTATTGTAAAGTAAAATGTGGCAGTAAATTACTTCGTTTTAAACTTGAACTTTTTGTTACTAGGCATTTCACTTTGATCGTCTGCAGCAGCTACGAAACAGTATTTTTATTCGAAGTGACAAACAACTCGACTTCAATATTTATTTAACTTTGTCTCTATTTTATTTCAAAAATGTTTATAAAAAGCTTATTTTATATCAAAGAAATTTTCCCATTGCATTTAGTCTATGGAACCTTAGGTGTCCTCAAATATTGGGACTATCTATATTTTGTTATCAAATTGTAATATTATTACTTACACGCACAACATTAAATATTGTAATATTTAATTATTGCGTTCCGATATCAAAATACTGATGGAACATTTAGAAACTGTTGTTTCTATGATTATAACTAAACACGACCGTTGTTCTTTGAATTCTGGAAAAGGTTATCCTCGCAGTTTGGCGTCGTTATGATTATTGCGTATAAAATAAAGGAGGGATAGATACAATAAAATCCCCTTTGCGGAAAATGCAATAAAACGTTTTTCCTTTTGACTTAATGATGACGATGACAATAAAACAAGGAAAACGATGAAAGTACACCCCTCACCCACAATGCATATTATCTTTGTGTCGACTACAAAAATTGCTATCTATACGATTTTATCAAATTAAAAGATAACGAAAGTAGTCGTCTAAAAAAATCATCTTATTTAAAAATGTTTCAAAATGCGTTTAAAATGGTCTAGTTATATATATATATATATATGTGTGTGTGTGTGTGTGTCTGTATTTTTATTTAATTATTTTTTCTACTAAACTCTATCGAAGTACTCTTGTAGCGTTTAAAGTAATAATAATATTTACAGTTGTTTATACAAAATAGGTCGTTTTAATAAAAATTCAACTTATCTACGTAATGTATTTCAGCAGCTTTGAGTTTTTTTTTAAATATTTTAAATTAAAATATTTTAATCTGATTTCAGTATCACCACACGGATTATTTGAATAGATAACAGTCGCATTATTTTTACACGTTTTACTCTAATGTGTACATAAAACCTATGGAAATAATATAATAAATATAATTATGGATTATTTTGCAGATACAAAATGAACACTATCAAAAATATAAAAAATGTGGGTGTTGGAGTGTTAAATTTTCTTGATACCCCTCAACGATTCACCAAGATTCTTAACGACAAATATTGTATTATATTTGGAGTGTTAAGAACAAAATGATTGCATATGTGATACAACATGATGTAGAAGGAAGACGAACAAAAATTAAGACGGATGAGATGAGAGTTCACGCTATTAGGGAGGTATCAACAAGTTTCTGTTATCAAGGGAATGATAACATTTATGAAGATACATAGTGTGTTTCAAAATGATTTATCTGATTTTAGTAGACTATTAACATCATTCCAGTAGTGTGCGGTAAATAAAGAACAAGTCATCTGAATGGTAGGGTTATCAAGTTCTTATTGATTACCGATAAAATGCAATAAAGTGCATCTTAGCGGAGTGGCATGATTTAATCTATTGTTATCGAAATGTTGACCGAACAATAAAAAGTTTTTTGAGTGTTAATAAGTGAGAATCTATTATTACTGTGCAGCAAGTTTTTTGACGAAAGTGTCACACTAAACTCTCAAAAGTCCAAAATATTCGAAGATGACATAAGACTTCCAAAAAACTGGTTACTTATATAAAGGGAAATTATCAGGTTGACCAACAACTTGAAATTAAAATGTTGAAAAAATTCAAATGAGTTTTGCAAAAAATCCGCAAAAATCAGTTTGTTGTGTATTTAAAAAAACTTTTTATTTCACAGAGAGCAGTTTGATTTGTTTTTCGAAGATTTCGGAGATATAAACCGTACAAAATTCAGTTTTTGCAGACATTTTCATGTTTGACATATCTTCATGACACCGATAAACAGTGTTGGGAAATATCTAGATAAATTTATCTAGATAAGTTATCTAGATAAAAATTATTTATATTTTATCTTATCTAGATAAATTTATACTCAGTTATCTTTATCTTCATCTAGATAAAAATCTTGTTATCTATGAGTACCAATCTAGATAATATATTTAAATGGAATAAAAATAAAATTTGAAAATTTAAAATGTTTTTATATTTTCATTTTTAAATTTTTCTGTACATCATATACCCATAACACAGATAATAACTGACAAGATGACAATCTTCTTATGAAGTTTATTTAAAAAAAAAAAAACTCTTAATATTATATGTTTATTTTCAAAATGTTTGAAATTTGTTAAAAAAAAGACAGAAATTTATTGTTATTTTATTTTTCAAAACTAAGATTTTTTTTATTATTAAGTTAGAGAATGATTTGTCATCTTCTTAAGAAGTTTATTTAAAAAAAAAAATATTTTATATTTTATGTTTATTAATGTTTGAAATGTGTTTAAAAAATTATATTTATTTCAAAATTTTTTTAATTATGAATTTTTTACCTAATATCTGTAGGCTGTAGTATCCTGAATATTTTCAAAATCAAACATGAAATTATCTCATATTTATCTAGATAAAAATGTACTTATTTTTATCTTTATCTAGATGAAATTAAGAATAACTATGTTTATCTGTATCTAGATAAGAATTAGTATAGTCATCTTTATCTTTATCTAGATAAATTATTAGTTATCTATTCCCAACACTGCCGATAAACAAAGAAGTCTTGATTTGCGCATTTGTTCTCGAGTACGAATAGAAGAGGTAGAACAATTTTTCTATCGTTTAATTTTCATTATAAATTTTATACTAAAAACTTAATGTTGACTAACTCGTAAAACTTATCCTAACCCGATTATTCAAACAGTACAATAAATATGATTTTTTTTATATCAGATGAATCATTTTGAAACACACTGCAGTGGGACGAATAATTCTAAAATATGGTTGTGAATGTTCTTTGTCGTTACAGGGTATTATCTCCATGGCTAAAGCATTGATATAAAAGATTAATAATACAACCAAAACAATTCGCAAACTTGCAACATTACGTTTCATTAGAAAAAACCATACTTAGTTGGACGTATTTTATATTATGCTATAATTGTTATCAGTTTTGTATTAAAACTCTACGTCCATACTATTATAAAATAAAATAATGAAGACGGAAAAACTACCTATCTTACCGTTATGTTTTGTTCTAAACTTCCGATTTCATTCAAAACTTTCCCCTGTTATTTGTGTTTCGTTACACAGACTATTTGATGTTACATTTTTTTGCAATCTAATACAACGACTATAAAGTGCAACTTTTTCACACATATTTTCACAGCCTCACTACTTAATTTGTTTTCGTTAAAAATTTTCGGAACATAACTAGATCGTTGTGTAATACAATAAGTAACGTTGTCAAAGAATGATGTGTCTACGAAAAAACGTACAGGTACCATCATCGTCGGTCATTCGATCGTTGCAATATCGGAGCAACGGCCAACACTCATTTCAGGTGATCTCATGGGGCGCATTCGAAAACCCCGTCATCCGAATAGTCGGAAAGCTCTCGGTGAGGTTAATATGCGCGTGCGGCGTACACTTAAACGAGCTGGTGCAAGCACGGTACACGGACATTCGCGCGGTCGGTGTAAGTCAACACCGAACGGTCGCCATCCGACGCGGCCTCTCGATCCGAGGATGATTAATGGTAATGGCACATCGGCATCACGGGCGGCCAACAACCCCCGCTCGTGCCGCGAGGGATACCGGTGACACGGTTATTGGCGCATACCGGTGACATTTGCCTAAACCACCGTTGACCGGAAACAAAGCGTGTCCGCGTTAACGTGACACGACAAATGTACGTTACACGCGCACGCAGTTATTTCCACGTCGAGCGCAAATGTTACGGTCGGTGCCGCGGTAGCGGAGGGTGCGGTATACGTGAACGGCTGCCGCGGCGGGGGGGAAAAAAAAAAAAAAAAAACAATCAACCGCAAAACGGTTCGGTTTTCGGCGGCGAATTTCATTAAGGCGTCGGTGGATAAGTGAAAATTCCTTTGGTGACGGATCGGAGGAGGTTAGCCGGATTTTCAAAAGACACGAGTTGTATAACGGCTGGGAAGCGGCGGCGGCGGCGGTGCAAAAGTTAAAAAGGAAACGAGATAATTGGATTTTGCGGGCAATGAACGAGCCGGGGCTGATGCCGGCTCCGCCGCCGTGTCCCGGGGGACGTTATTGGTTCTGTTGATAAGAAGATTAACACGCCGAGTGGCTGTGCGCGCGTGCACGGAGACGGATTCAAGACCGACGCGTATACAGCGCGGTCGTGGCGTCCGGGCGACGGAGCGTGTGTGCGTGGGGACCGCGTGAGTCGCGCGCGGCGCATGCCCTCGCCGGCAACACAATAATATCTACGGCCGTGCAGGTGCCCGGTTCGTCTCGTCGCACTATCACACCGACGACATGTCGCGCTGTCGGCTCACACGGAATCATTATTGTTGTTTTGTAATTGGTTTTCGCGTTTCAAATCGAAACCAAAACGTTACGAATCGCAAGCGCAACGCGTCGGATACCCTCCGTCGCATATTGCTCTTTCCAGTTACCGCGAACGTACCCGTTTCACGCGGATTCGTTGGACCGGGTGGTAGGGGGAGAGCGGACCCCGGACGTCGGCGGACCGCTGCCCGCCCGTGCCGACGAGAACTTTCGCGGTGTACGCGCGGCCAACACACGGTTCGCAGTGCCGTCGCCGCAAGTGACGTTTTGAAAAACGATCGTTCCGGGCTTTCCACCGCGGTCGGCTGAAAAAAATATACAGAAAAAATAAAAAATAAAACTAACGGATCAACGCGCGAACCACCGTAACCGTTTTAGCCGCACGCGCAAACAACACGCGCGCGTACACAGCGAATAATATGTTAACGTCGGGCCACGCGAAACGCGATCGCGTCTGTCGGGTTCTTGCGGTCGGATCGGATGCGGAACGTCAACGGTACCGGTGGCATGAAAAACGATGATGTTTAAAGTCCGATACGCTCGAAGGAATAATTCCGTTTTTGAATAAATCATATTCAATACTGCAAAAACGACGGTGATGCTTGCGATAAAGTATCGTTGGATCAGGCGTTAAACAAGAGCATCCCGGAAAAAATAAAAATAAATAATTTTCCTCCGAGGTCGAATAAATTAATCTTATTATCGACACTTGGAAAAATATCGTATTATTACGTGATAATAGTAGTACATAACGATCGTTCGAGCGAAACATCGATTTATATTGTTTTTATATTTTTAACATAATTACAACAACAACATACAAGTGTACAGA
Source organism: Sipha maydis (assembly GCA_034509805.1). Taxonomy (NCBI): domain Eukaryota; kingdom Metazoa; phylum Arthropoda; class Insecta; order Hemiptera; family Aphididae; genus Sipha; species Sipha maydis. The sequence continues at coordinate 85,563 of JASXSY010000916.1, read as the reverse complement.
ATATTACACAATGTTTAATAAAGCACACAACACGGTTCGTACTTGATGTGCGTTGTGAATTTTCGATGATTTCTCAACGAAAAACTTGTGTTTGGATTTTTCGTGCATTATATTGTTTCTACGTGATAAAATAATAAAATATTCAAATTATTAAATGGTTAATACTCGTAAATAAATAAAGAAAAAAATAAATGAACGCTTAGCCTGGAGTATTTGAAAAGTACGACCAGTTTCGAATTAAAAATTCATCGTCAGGTGAACATACCTGACAAAGTCAATAAAATCACAACTCGGAGTAGTGAAAAAAAAATGAATTAAATTAATTTTTAATTAAAAACCTGTCGTACTTTAAAAATATAATAATAGTTCAGGTTAAACATTTATTTATTTATTTATTTTTATATCTAAATCATTTATTAATTTATTTATACAATATTTTTATGTATTAGTTGCCGTATCAATTATAGCCGTGGAAGATAATACGATTCAAATGGATCTAATCGTTGTATTGTAATTTTTAGATTACTTTCACAATTTCATTAATATGAAAACCACTAAAACAATGAAAACTTACTAATCGTTCTTTTTAAGTAATGCACAAAATGTATTATTATCAATGACTATTTTATTATTCATAAAATGCATCGTTATATTTTATTTATAATATATACATTTTCATTATTGGATTTTCTGAAATCAGAAAAACCACAAAAAAATAAAAATAAAAATACTCATAAATAATAACAAGAAAAAAAAATCAAATCAAACTAATTGGTTTTTCTTTGTATAAAATATATCCAATAGTCATACTCCTGCTTATTCTAGAACCTAGACATTTTATTTTACACTTTCAAGCCTTATAAAATCAATTTCAATGGACGTTATCAAGTTTTTTTTCTGTGTAAGATTTTGAAATCACCAATGAAAAACAAACGTTTTTCCCTTCACAGGACACCGAAATTCTAGTGTTATCAATCAGAAAGATACATATACAATCACTATTACATAATTCGAGTGCACAACACGTGATTTCGAGATTTTGAAATCTGTGATATCCGTCTGTGACAGGACAAAGAATGGTGGTGTGCACGGCCGGGAAATGGACTGAGAAAAGGTTACAGTGCAGTGTAGTATTACATTATTATAACATCGTACTATTCAGGTCGTCCTGTCACACATTATAATATAACCTAATGACAACGTGACTGGGCCGTTGTTTTAATTCGAACACATCGAAAACCGGTGGACAATAGTCGAATACAAAACGTGTGTGATGCTATAGTATCGTATATATATAAATGTATATACTAGTGTCTCATTCATCATACGCATGTCTCACTGTGTGACAACACTACCGTCGCCGCCGTCACCAAGTATACCACAATAATAGTAATAATAATAATAATGGCGCACGTACAATGTTATTAATTATTGTTTTCGTAACGTTACACACTACTGCTCGTTACCAGATCGTTTTTACACTGCCATGGCCATACTTTATGTACATAAATCTACGGGATTACGCATCGAGAAATTCTTCTCCGTTTTCAACTTCCCCCATCGTATAGTTTCGCCTTAAGGCGATTTCACTCACAGTTTTACGGTCTACGAGATGACAGAGAAAAAGAGAGTGAGAGAGAAATAGAGAAAAAAAAATAATACACTATATTATTATATACACTAACGGGTGCTTAATATATGAAAAGTGAACACAGTATTTTCTTTCGAATTTTATTTTTCGTCAAGCGCAAAAAAAAAAAAAAAATACTATTCACCGATAAAAAAATATTCTTTAAAACTATTAGGTTTCTTCTCTGTCATGTAATGCGATTTCAGTCACCGCCGTCTGATATGGTACAGGTATTAGACATTAGCAACGCGTTCGATCGAATTCGAGTCTTGACGGTTTAAAGTCAAAACCGGACCCTGGGGACGTGTGCATGATATGATAATACACAAAGAAAGGTGTACATTAATATGTCTTACTAATACACAGCATAAAGTATATTGTTCTCTACAACACAATATTCTATAATGATTGTCTGAAACAAATAAAAAAAATAATATGGAATACTCACACAATCAACTTACATGAAAGGTAAGAAAAGGAAACACAATAGTTACGTGTTTAAAGTCGTGATTTCATGTAGGTACTCAAAACAAAAAACTGTGCGTACGGTTTGTCTGTGATTCGACGTAGCACAAATTATATTATTATCATTATTGAGACGTCAAAGTAAAACACCGAGAATAGTCCGTTGTTTGCATCGCAATATTTTCCCTCACCGTTATCAGTGACATCATAATATGCTAGTTAAATACGTATTATAAATATTTAAGAGCTCCAAGAACTTTATTTAACAAGTTCCAGTTACAATAATTATTATTTTTGTTTTTATTGTTTCAGTAATAATTCATAATCATCGCTAATAATGAATCTCGCCGAATAAGTATAATATCATGACATGTAGTGTTATTATTTTGCAAGTATTACACGCACTCAAGGCTATTATATATACAAATAATAAATTTAAACACTTTTTCCTTTTGTAACACCAATTGTTTGTTAGGACGTGCAATGTTTTTAAAACGTTATTGTACTCAGTTATTGCAAAAAAAGAAAAAAAATATATTTTGGTTTACGTTGTAATAAACGAAGTTTATAAACCCAGCTTGCGTGTCACTAATTTAAAATCCGAACAATCACGTTTCAGGAGTCGGAAACTACTCATTTCAAAAACCGAGAACTGTCACGAGCGAAGACGTCTTGACGTAGCGTTGAAATTTCCAGTGCACATTTTGTTCGTCCACCCCTCAAACGGTATCGTTTTTATCCTCGTGAATTGTATTATGATTTACACGCGCAGTATTTTGTCGCCCGTATACGTAATGGTTACGTCGTCGTACCAGTCGTCTAATGGTGGTCTACAATGCACTGTAATTCACAAAATATCGGGATGGTAATGACGGTGATACATTCAAAGGAGGGAGAAAAAGAGGGTTACATCCACAATTTAGGGGTGTTAAATGAGAAAAACAATTATTATTACTGTTCGGTGAAAATTAATAAATTGCCAAATATTATTTTCACACCGAAATCTAACACGGTAAACACTGGGAAATATTGTCAGAGAACGCAAAACGTCTTAGCGTGCCACTACGTTGTGCTTATATTGTTGAAAATAATATATCATACTCGTACATCGGCCAACTCTGTTGCGCTGGAATAAAATATTCGAAACGCAAAACGCGCCCCTATAAATAACTGAATCGTCTAAAATTGTAACACTATGAGCGTGCATGTCTGTACATACGAGTAGAGCCGATTAAAGCGGTTACTTTATACTGCCAAAAATCGTGTAAAATTCCATCTTTGTATTTCGAATGAATTATTACCCAAGTTTCTAGTAGCACGTGTTCATTTGTTGAAAATGCAATTGTTTTCGTTTACATCTGACCAGTTGCATTTTTTTTTTACGCCACGGCTATTCTTTCATCGAAATAAAGTTATAATACAGTTATAAGATAATATAAAGTGTAAACTCTTATAGACGAAAATAATTGGAGCACATATTTATTTAAATAATAATAAAAAAAAAAAAAATTATTTTAATTATCTAAATAACAATTTGCACAACTCTGTCTATAGGCACATGACCACTGTAGGTTAAATAAATATACATTTATATAAATCAAAACAAGTAATTCTAAAAAGCTAAGTACTTAAAAAAATTAATTTTGGAAAATATAATGTATTAAAATGTTAAAACTATAAAATAAATAGGCACCTAACTACAGAAAAATAACATATTATATTATATCTGATTTATATGTTGATTATTAAAATATTCCTATTCATCATGGCCACGTAAAAAAATTTTTAGTTGGGCTAAATAAATTAAAATATTGTTCATTATATTTGAGTAATTTATAATTTGTTCAATAAAATCGTTATGCGTTGTAGATAACTGAGTGTGAATATTTTCCGTTTTCTCTGTTTCAATAGACTACTGGAATTTCGCAAAACTAGATATAAGCCACTAAACTAAATTACATTTGTAAATAAACAATATTAGTGATATCTGATAATAATCATTATACTTAACATTTAATATTTTAAATTTACCTTTCTCCATTTTATAATACCATAAATATTATCACATTTATCATCGAAAATATGTTTTTGTTGAGAAATGGTGGCAACTATAACAGACAACTTTATTTGCTTTTTCACTGTACTCATTTCAACTGAATTTTGTATAGAAACTTGACGAAAATGTTCTATTTTATACGCCAAATTTTGTTTATGGATATATCTGTATTTAATTTTAAAATGACTTTATAATTTTCTATTTTAATTTTATTTAGATTTAATTATAATTGTTAATTTTTGATTTTAAATATAATTTCAATGAGACATGCGCAAAATATTGGTTAATTTGGACATATTTTAATTTGTTTAATATTTAAATCATTTAAACAACTTTGCTAGCCAGTATTATGGATTTTGTCAGGTGCGATTTTTGTGGATACTGTGACAGAAGTAATTATTTCAGTCGTAAAAAATTGTTACCTACCATAATCTATATAATATAGCTGTAGGCTATTGCCTATAAGAGATTAAAAAAACTTACCTCAAGCTGCTTGTTTGCATTCAACGTTTTTCTTTATTTAAACATAAACATGACGAATTATTTTTCTTACAATTTAAATTATGTAAATATTATAGGTATATAATCATTTTATAATTATTATATTTTACAAGTATAAATATTGACAACTTTAATTGAAAAAAAAATACATTAACCGTGAACGACTGAACATATTAATGATTAATATATTGAATTATTAAAAATAATTATATTTTTTATTTTTTTTTAAATAGAAAATAAATGTGATTTTTATTCAAATGTTATAGTGGTTAAATTATGAATTATAATAAAGGGATTCGGGTCGGTAGTATTAAAATGCAAGGTGCTAAACACCTTTAGCACCCTTCCGATTTGTGTCATTGCTACTGGTTGGTAACTGTATTCTAAAGTATAAACAGAAGATAATCTAAATTATTTTCACTTCTGTGTTCGGATCCGGTGCAGATGCGTACGTCTCATTTGCGTACAGCCTATTTTTAGTTACAAATTTTCTCACTTGCGTACACTCATTTCCCTTCTCACTTGATCAGGCTTAGAATATTTTGCAATACTCTGGCGTGTTTAAAAATGAGGGCGACGAATAAATACGTTCAGTGTGCAGCTAACTCTAAATTTAATCTATAAAATAATAATATAATCAAATTTAATCTAATTTAACGATTGTTGCCAATTTTTTGAGACAATTCTCTAAGTCGTTATTTTCTAAAAAGTTTTGAGTGATACGTTTGATTCTCTCGTCCAATTTTATATATTTTTTTTTTCGTTTAGTCCCTTCTAAATTTAATTACATTATAATAAATTTTAATAAAAAAAAGAAATATATGCAGTAATACCGTTATTCGTATGATATACTATTCACACACTGATTTCACATATCGTACGTAATCGTACGTATTGTACGTCTTTAATTCGATAAGACGATAAATAGCTCATAAAATATATTTATGTGACAAAAGTAAACATAGGGAATGACCACATTTTAAGCTATAAGCAACTATAATTCACTCGTAGTTTGACCTTCGATAATTGTGTACGCAACTGAGAAGAAAATCGCCGTGTACGCAAGTGAGACGTACGCATCTGCACCGACACCCTGTGTTCATTTAAATTTATTAAATGTTTATTGGAAATAACTGATAAGGAATATTCTTAACACAAAATTATTTACAAAATCTATTTTTAACTAATAATATAATAAACATAAAATATAAATATATATTGTAAACACATAAGTTTAAAAATTTAATTCCTCATAAATAATATATTACACTTTAATAACATTATTCTTTCAGAATTATCATAAATCATTCAATCACTTTCTTTGATTAGGAGAGCAGTCCTTTTACTACAAAACCCTTTTGATAAGTGTACTATTGGGCAACGGTGTATTAAATTTCTTGTATTTTTTTTTTAAAATTTGAAAATTATAATTTTTGAGACATGATAAATCTTTTTGTGGTCTTAAATTTATATCTCTTTAATTTCCTCTCCTTAGATTAAGAACCACTGGTATCTAATATTGTAGATTATAATTAGAGTTCTCAGGTTTGGTATTTGGAACAGAACTATTTAGAATAGGTCAGTACTGTAAATTTTTATAATATACCATTTATACATTGATTTTAGTTATTCAGCACAAATAGATGTCTAATAAATTGTATAAGTATAAAAAAATATAAAACTATTAAATTAATTATTTTAATTTTATAGAATTGAAATGAAATTTGTAAAAAGTATTTGAAAATAGTATATGATCTTAAATACAGATACTCTGAGAAAGTCTTTCAAATACTTCATCCGAATGCTTTTTTCAAAACTATTTAAAATACGTATTTGAGTACTTGAAAAGTATTTGAATACTTTTATTCAAATAATTGTACTCAAGTACTTCACAAGACTGGTGGCCCAACAAATAAAACCAACAATAAATTATATATCCAGTTTTAATATATATTTTTTTTTTTTATTATAACTAGATTATAAATTTAGTTATATCTAATATATAGTCATCATTAAAATAAATCTTTTTATTTTGGAAAAAGTTATTTTAAATAAAAAGTATTATTAAAAAACATCAAACGTATCAAACATTGGAAAATTAATTAAATTCGAATAGATGTCCAGTACTTTTGCTTATATATTTAATATTTAGAGTAGGTATTTGGGAGGGGTACTTGTTCAACTATTATAAGGGCGGCACATTTTTGCTGCCTATAGCCGTTAAAAATAATAATCCGCTTCTGACAATATGATGTAAAATATGTTGGTTGGCTATAGTTTTGGATAAGTAAAAAAATAACAATTTATAGATAAAAAAAAAAAATCTAATTTATTGAAATATTATTAATTTGGATCATATATTAGTGGTTTCATTCAAATTATAAATGTAAATCATTTGGTGAAGTAATCAATATTAATTATATATTTCTGAATATATGAATATGAATAATTGAAAATTATTAAGAATATTATAGAATGAGTAGATTAATTGTATTACAACGACAACAAATAATCAATTTGTTAATTTGTAATGTTGTAATATAAAATATTAATTATTATATTCTAAGTATTTTACAAAAATGTACATAATATATTTAAGTTAAATTAAATAATTTTTTTACCTTGGTCTGTTTATCAGATTCAATGTACTAAATACTATCACCTTATAATTATTTAAATTACATTCAACATACTAAAATGTATTGTTATTCAGTTAAATTTAATATGTTTATGTATAAAAAAAACCATTTAATCCATAATTACCCTGGTAGTATTAAAATGCTGTTCATATTTTTCTTAAAAAGTAACTAATCACCTAAAAATATCTTATTTAAAATCGATGATCATGCTAAATGCGATTAATCAAGAAATTTTTCAAGCGTTTAATATAAATTGTTTTTCCATGACTCAAGAGCAGATGAGGATATAAGAATCTACGTCCGTAATATCGAACAATAATGATAAAATACGATGAATAAATTTTTTTAATTGCACAAGTACCTTAATAATATAAGTAGACACCTATTAAAAACTTGAACAAAATAAATTATCATTACCCATATACCTACGCGATACTGAAATTCAAATGAAAAAAAATTAGGCTTATAATTGATGTTAGGCATTACGAAAAATACAGTTTCTTTTCCTACATAATGATGTCATATTTGTTAAATAGACGAAGCTGTTTTTTTTCATCCCGTAAAATATTTTAATACGATGTCATAATTTCTTATACTCACTTGGAATCTTATCGCGGTAAATATTTTATTCGTCTTGTATATCGTAAGTATCTATAATACTAATCAAATTACCGAGGCAATAAACAATATTGTTCATCTTCTTCCGTCATTCCACACCACACATCATTTTCGTAATCAATGTACACAACGGTACGCAAGGCAAATGTACTGCGATTATATTTTTGTTTACTCGTTTCGAAAGATCGGATAATTTTGTTTTACCGTTGATGATGAATTGACACGATTGCACTTCACCATCTCATAGTCGAAATCGCATCATTACAATATTAATATCCCTACCAATCTTAGGAACAAATTAATTAAGTTTCAAAAAATATAGTTCAAAGTCGCAGTACCGAATCGTTCTCGTACCCGTTCGACGTTAAGTACAAATTAAACACTACAACCATCACGCACGCGATGCATTTCAAATATTTACATCTGGAAACATGATAGCCGTACGTTGTTTTGGTTCGTATATAACAATGCTGACTTGAATTGGTTTTTGTTTACATCAGTTTGGTTTATACGAGTATAAAATCTCCCAGCAACTGCTACGGCTATATTGTGTACACACCCACACACACACACACACACACACACACACATAGTACGTATACCCGGTGTAATATGATCAATACTAAGGAATCCTAAAAAGTTGAAACGGGATTGATGGGAGGCATTGGGGTAAAAAACAAACAAATTTCTTGCCGTCCTGAAAAACCAGTATGGAAAATCGTGTGCATCGTTCGAACGCATTTCGTAGATGTCTTTAGGGTATAATTTAACGCTATCCACGGATTTAGTCCGCGCTATTTCCCGATGGAAATCAAAATCGTGACTCTTGTCCAGATTTTTCGAAGGAATTTCCTGCGATGGTAGGCTGGCAAGTGGTTGAGTGGAAGAGACAGAGCATCATCTGGCAGCCCCCCGGTCGCGTGTCGGCACCCGAAAGATGGCCGTCAATTCAATGGTCGGCAACTACGCTGGTGGTGGCGGAGGCCGCGGTAGACTCCTTGGGACTATAATTTTTATACACGGTTTCGGGAGCTTTTACGAGTTATTAAAAATTAAAAACAAAACCCTGGGTGCACCGAGTAGGCAAAAATATTATAGTTGTGTATACAGACAGGTTTAATTTAGATAGCGTACAGCACTCATAAATACCGCCGAGAACGGATGCTGAGGGACACGCCAATTTGTACCACCCTCTCAACCTGACTTATAACTGTTGGTGAGTGAGTTGGTAATATATATACATATATACCATATACAATTTTTTAGAAATATAGTTAGTATAAAAGAGAGAGAGAGAGAGAGAGAGAAGTTTTTAAAAGTTTTAGGTCCCCGAGACAGACTGATGACCTGCATTGTGCGTTCGGACGAAAAGTTTTCTAAAAGGACCTTAGTGTAAATAAATTTAAAAAAGGAAAAACGCGGCAAAGTTCAAGTGCAGCTTTGTTAAGAGTAGGTGACTCATTTACACATACCCAGAAAAGGCACATGCACCATTCCTCGTTTGAAATGTATACACTTCAGGTCTTTCGGGTCGTTCGAGCGTTCTTTCGCTTCTTAACAGCAAAAAATTTTATATTTCTAATAACGTGTTGGATAATTTTAATTATAATATTAATGAACATGTACAGTCGAACTTTGGTGAAGTGTTTGGCCCAATGTGTTTTCTCAATATAGTATACGACCAGAAAAAACACCTGAAAATGAGCGAGCCTTCAAGCCCTAAGATATTTTCTACAATTTAATTGCATTATAATATTATTATCACAGACATAAATATAAATATAATAGTATGTAGTTTCTACTACCAATTAATTCTAGATATAAATTATATTTTTTATTTGTATGATATTTTAATTTATTAGACTATAGATTTTTAAAGAGTTTAATTTAATTAAAATTAAAAATGTTTAACACACCCGATATTTTATTTAATTAACCTAACTTATATTTGAAGTACTTTTAAATTGTATTTTCAATGTAATTAATCCTTCAAATATTATAGGTTTTGTTATCAATATTGAAAATAAACGCAAGATAAATTCTACACCAATATATCAATTTCACTTTTCGAAGAAAATTTTTTTTTATTCATTCCATTTTAAGGACTATCTTCGATGTAATATTCTTATATCATTTACATTAATGATAAGTATGAAAGTTTTATATTGTTCGCTAGTAAGATCTTTACTTGAATATGGGTCAGTCTTATGGAATACTAATCAATCTGGTTTAGTTATACAATTAGAAAAAATACAAACAATTTTTTTACGTTTTTACGCTTTTAAAATTAAGTACTCGTAAAATAACATCTTTGAAATAGCGAACTCTATAGATTTAAAGTCTCTTAAAAAAAGATGATAAGTATATCACGTTTATGCATAAAATCTTGAATGGTACTATCGATTACCCTGAATTATTACATAAATATACTTCAAAGTAATTTTAAAATTAATTCAAGATTTAACCCTTTATTTTCTATTCCTCATTCTAAAAATAATTACTTTACTAATAGCCGCCTACCAACATCATGTAATTTAATTCATAGTTTTGATTTTTTTCGACTCCTCAACTAAGTTAAAACATTGTATTTATAATTTAAACATTGATGTTTAATTTGATTTAATTGTACTCAATTTGTCCTTAATTATTAATTTAGCGATATTTAGTTTCAATCGCTGTACTCATACCCTTTGGGGTGTTAAAATATTTATTTCAATAAATATTGTTATTATTATTATTATTATTGATAAACGATTCATTTAATACAAAATATTCTTTTAAACCATAAATTATTGGTATTTATTCTTTTTATAATTATATCAACAATTTTACTTTCTAAATCAGTCCATTAATTGACATAAATGCTCTAGAACATTTTTTGTTTACCGATTTCTTCACTTAATATTACTATAATTAAATATTTTACTATGTATGTTATGTCAATTATTAAATTAGCCTTTTACTATACATAGTATACGTAGTTATAGTATTAAATGTAGTTTTAGTTAAATGATTATCGGTTAGTAATTTGTGTCAATAATATCAAAACTAAAGTTATTGCTCTAAACCTTTTATTCCTATTTTATTTTTCTACGAAATTGAATCATATTATTGTCGAATTTATGCACTGGAGAAATAATTAAAATGTAATTTATATAACTATTTTTGAACTAGGGTGAACATGAATATATATATATTTATATAATAAATTATAAATATAATAATTACACTGCTCACCATGCCATATAGAATTTTGTGATTTAATATTCCGAAGATACGAGGTGAAATAATTGTTCAGTCTATCTTGAGAGAATTTTCATCACAATCTTAATTAAAACTGGTGTTCAATTACATATACAAATGAATTCAATTATATTTTATATTTATTCTAATAGTATATATATAACTTAAATTTTAATATTCTTAATCGTAAAATATATACGACACCACTTATGGATACACCAAGGCTATATTAGAATCATGTATATTCTATAATAGGCAGCTGATAATTTGGATCGAATTTCGGTCCAAAATAAGCTAGAAGCATTTACAGTTTTGGAAGTATTTCGGCGATAGTGAATTGTTCCTATACATTCATATGACCAGACGGTATTAATTTTACAAATTATTGCTGACATTGCATACAATTTTTTTTCTACTTTTATAGTTATTGTTCTCGATGAATATACATAAACCGATGGTGAAACCAACGTCATGTAAAATATGAAAAGCTGGTGAAAATATTCTTCTGAAAGTTTATACAACTCTAATACATGCACACACACGCATGCACACACACATTTGCTCTCACACACTCGCACACACACACACCTATACTGAAACTGATCAGCTGTGTACGTCCCACGGGGATAGGATTAGGCAAATATAACGACAAGAGACGTGGCCATTTCTTGTTGTTGTTTTTAATATTTGATGAGATGAAAAAAAAAAAAAAGAAAAAACGAGCAATTTTTTATGGACATGAACGGGGGAGAAGAGTTTTACACTTTTCGCTCTTTAGATCAACCGGGTGTAAAGATGACGGTCCGTGCATAAATAATATATAAATGTATATTATATATATTATTTTCAAAGTACAAAATTCGCTCTACATAAACTATGTACTTTTCTTAACTAAAATTTGAATTCAACAAACGTCCATTGAAAGTTTTTGATAATTTGTTCTCGTTTAGTGCAATTTTGAAAACGCACCGAACTATTAGTGAGTATACATTACTGTGGGAGGTACTAGTTAAGAATTCTTTAAAAAAAATTCACAAATAAAATTAACTACAATTAATTATATATTATTATAAAATTAGTATTTATTTAACAAAACATAAATACTATATACTATGTAATAGTGAATAATAGCATACTTGTTGATAGCCTATGAGAAACTATTTTAATAAAAGTATAAAAATTAGAAAACAATCTCGGTATCGATAATTACATATTGAATTTTTCTTTTTTAAATAATCATAATTCATGTTACATTTATAGCGAATAATTAATATGATTTAACCAAATTATATCGACCAAAATGTTCATGTTTATTACAAGTGACTTACCAAAAGTCCAACATATATTTAAATACACACAGATACAAATCTTACCTAGTCACTGTCATCAACAAATAAAAGGTTGTCTTCGATTAATTTTGATCAATTTACCTCAACAAAAACGTATTCTACGTGAAAATGTGACTTAAATACATTAATTGAATAATGTCGCTAGCACAATCGTTTTATATTTATTCATCAAACAATATATATTGTATGTATTTATACATGGTTAAATATTTAAATTGTTTTCAAACGACTACTGGAAATCATCTGAAAGAAACAAATATTTTGAGAATAATTTATATAATTTAAATGTTACCAATTAAAGGGCTAAAACAAAATGTAATATTTGTTTACATAGATATATTTTGAAACTATGTCAACTTCAACTTATGAATAATGTAAATATATTATAGGTGTACCAAGCATCATAGAAAATAATATGTCTGTAGCAAATATGTTATTTTTCAAAAAATGACGTAGTATACTTTATGTTAGTATCTAAAGAGACTGCAGTTATTAAAAAAAAAAAAAAAAAAAATCGTTGTAGAGAAGTTTTTTTTATAATTGATAACATTTGATTATACATTTTAACAACATATTTGGTAATTATTCTATTCTCTAATTTTAATAGAAATCATATCAATACTGGCAAAATCATGAGTTCGTTTTTTCTTTTTTTTATATATGACGATTTGAGTGTGTAAAAAACTCACAACATTCAAGATATAATCTCGATGATTAACTAACTATAAAAATATAAATAAATATACGTGGTATAAACATTATTTTTAATATCAAAGGAATTCATTAATCTTACTTCGGTATTTTTAACACATTATACTACATTATACTAACCAAATTAAATTATTGTTTCGTTATAAATTATTAATTTAACGATTTATTTTAAATGAAAGCCAATTAAATTTTTTATAAATGAGTAAAACCTTTCATAATAATGTAATGTATTTATACATTCAATATCTGTAATCAATTAATATAAATACAGTTCATTTTAGTTTTGATTTTCTTTTTTCTAAAAAATAATTTTAACTTAAATTCTTCAAAAATGTTACATGAGATTGCACGAATAAAGTTTAAACATTCCTAAAAGAATAAGTTTAAATAAAATCTATAATTATAATCATAAAACATTTTTAATTCTTTACTGTTTAGTCTTAGGCTAGGTCCATTTTTTAAGATATTATTAATAATATTAAGAAAATTTTACTTTCTTATAATAATTTCAATATATGCACCACAAATTGGGTCCCCAATGACTTAAACATAATTTTTAAATTAGTATTTTTACTGTATGCTATCATTATTTTTCTGCATTAATATAATTTTTAATTAATTATTATTACAATATTAAAGCAAAATAAAAATACTTAGCATATTTCAATTATTTTCATAAACTCAGTATTAAATCCTCTTGTATTAAATTCATACAAGTAATTTTTAATTTTGTATACATTTTTTTAAAGAATCTCTACTTATTTTATGCAATAACATACAAATCTGTGGAACACTGAATCTACATTTTTTATCAAAAAGTTTTTTATTGGGAAAAAACCATAAAACTCTTTTTTAGTTTTTTTAACTATAAAATAAATTTTTTTTAACTAAATTAGTTTTCAGAACTCATAAAATCTAAGCATCATAACATTTTGAATAAAGAACCATATGTTGCTCATAGTTTAAAATATTTCTAGGCATTCTATGAACAAAACAAATAGAATCAAAAACGATTTATAATATATCATAAAGTGTTAAGACATTTTTTACTTATTCGAATTATGCAATTGTAGAAGATACATTTAATAAAATAAAATGTACTGTAAAAATTGAATCTGCCTTTTGGTGATTAAAACGTGTCGAGTGAGAATATTTGTAAAATTAGGTAACTAAATATATCAAATTTATATTTTTATAACTATTGTGTTATGATTAAGTTAACTAATGTAATAAAATATTTTATTATCATGAACCAATGTTACTTGTAAATAACCTGCAAACCAATTCGACAGTTGGGAATTAACTCAAATTTTTCTTTTTTGATTAGATTAGATTTTATTTTTTTTATGCTTATTACATAACGGTAATAGAAATGTATCTAATGATGTCTCGGAACAAAATATTATGCTTTTACTCTGGCGAGTGAGAAAATAATAATTATTGTGCATAAAAGACCGGTATATACGCTTACGGATTATTTAGTTACAGAGAAGACGTAATAAATTATCACAGAAGTTTTCGTCATCAACTGCTACATTGAACATTAATTATTTTCTTACGAAAATAAATCCAACTTTAAACTATTATATGCAGGTATTAATGTCCAATTCATTTATTTTTATTTCACTACAAATAAAAACTATAATAATGTATATTGTACACGATAAATGGAACCTTAAAAGAAGTAAAATCAAATCAAATATTTCTTACCTACTTTAAGTAGACAAATTCTTCAAAATATTACTAAATCATCAAGCACTTAAAATATTATAAATATTTGTGAATATTTATATGAACTTCTTTTAACAACGTGATTATATTAATTTTTATATTTCGAATTTATATACAATTTTCATGGTTTGTTTGCCTATACAATTAACTTGAGATGAGGTTTCTTTACTAATTCTTAATCATTATTTTGTTCTTTTTATGTTTACTTACTCGTGATTCACGTGCAGATAAAATGTTTAAAGCGTCATTTTTGTTTTATTCTGTATAACTATTGTAATATAATTTATAATCAATAATATAGTAGTACACCGAAGTATTAAAACGCTCATTGTTCCGAGAGTAACGAATTTACATTTATCATCTTACCGTTGTGCTGAATTTAGAAATTTGACGAATTAAAAAATAAATATGTAATAGGGACTTCACAATATGCTTTTTATGCGATGGTCTTTAGGTGAAAAAAAAGAGTTTCTATGAACGTACTAATGAAAAAATGTATATTCATTAACTATGGTCGAAAATGTACGGTAAACACATTGACAATGGAAAAAAAATCTTATAAAAAATTGTGGCGTTTTTTTCAACGCGAGATCCTGTGTGACCGAACAAAGCATTGAAAAGCCCGACCCTTTGCCGAGTAAGCGCAAAACATCTGGAATTCCGTTTCGGTTAGCGGTTGACCAACGACATCGTGGTAATCGCACGAGCTAATAATGCCACAATAAGGACCATGGAAAGGGCAATGATGATGCTGGAAAAGAGAGGAAATTATAAAATGATTTACGTGAACCGATGCACCATTTTTGCATTAGATTTTAAATAATAAGTGAAAAATAGCGTTGGGCCGCGACCGGTGTAACCTCTCAATAACGTGTCACGCACCATGTGTACTGGCAGTTCATAATGTTATATTCAATAGCTCAACTACAAACAATTCGACACAGATTATAAAATTTAAAAATTATCGCGCTGAAAAGTTTTAAAAATTGATTAAAAAGTAACCGAAATGTACTTGAATTTTTTTTTTATGTATCTTACATACTATATGGCTTACATACTATGTTAATTAGTCCATTAAAATTAGCTTTAGATATATTAACGTAGTAATGAAAACACATCAATCATTATTATCAGAAAGTGACGTATTAAATATAACATCAATAAGATAAACAAATAAACATTACGAATTACAAAACACTGTTTCTTCTTCCTTCTCTTATGAATCTATAAGCGATTTCATGAAAAATTAAAAAAAAAAACATTTTATTTGAAAATTTTTTGTTTTATTTCGTATTTGTGTGCAATAATCGTGTAAACAACATTGAAGATCATTTAAAATTGTATTTTCAATAAAATTTCGATTTGTAATTTTAATGAATTTCAACAAAAATCACTATCGCGTTGAAAAAAAGGACGCTATAATAAAGCAGCTTTAACAATGTCTTTGTTTCAGTGTTCATACTAGCATGAAACGAACTCAAAACCTACTTAGCAACAAATCAGATCAGTGAGAAAATAAATTTGCAAATTCAAAAATACTACCTCCCCTAGTGAAAATAATGCAATCAAATAACATCATATTATTCCGATGTAATAGTATTGCGTTAGTACGTAAACGGATTTTAATAACCGTCTTTTCGCCGTACTCGTCGGTCGTCGCGCGATCGTCGTGTCCTAATACTGGGCCATAAAAATAATGATGTACAGTATGTAAACAGTTCTTTCTTGCACGGTGCACCTCGATACCTATTTAAAATCATATTTTATTTCGACTGTGTACCGACTTTGTTATTATTTATGTATACGACGCTGAAAACCGCGACAGAACAACGAACCTTACGAATCATAAGTCGCCGTTATCATACACGCGTTATTACTGCCTAACTGTGATTACTATTAGGATTATAATGTTTATTATTATTATTATTATTATTATTTTTATTATTATTATTATTATTATTATTATTATTATGATAATATAACTATCGTCGTAGTCGTCGTCATCGTCTGAAAAGCACATGGACGTGGGTGGAACCCGGCCGGTCGTTCGCTTGAACATCCTGCAGGCTTTGGCATCAACGTCTTCAACAGACGTCGAACGTGTTGACCGACAACACTATATTATCACTATTACTATTATTATTATTGTTGTTGTTACAGGTCGTTTTATATTATTATTATATAGAATAGTCATTAGCGGCTGCTTGGACCATTGTGATCGAACAACAACAATGCGCTGCAGCAGCGTACAGGATGATTTTTTTTTTTTTTACGTCAAACACTCATTTCCTCGTTAAATATTGTGTTCTTGGATAATAATTTTAAGTCGTTAATACGTATTCTTAACAATGCTTCGCCAACAGCGTTAAACTGTTTTACCATGTTTTTAAAATAACAACGTGTACTTTTTATTTCTAAGTACATTTTTTTTAGTTTTTCCTTTTTTATTAGATGAAATTACACGTGTTGTGCCACTTCGACACCTAAACGATTTATAAAAAATTTTGATATTGTTCGGCCATCTAATTGTTGTGAAAACGACCGTATTTTTTAGTTAATTTTCATAGAATAGCAAAAAAAAATAAAATAATAATTCGACCGTGATAGCGACCAACATTCAAAAAATCGTCCTTTGTACCGGGTGAACGGTGAACAGCGGTAATGTACAGCACAAATTTATTATAAATTATACTGCGACAGTACGTCATGTTTTCTTCAGTTGAAAACCGTGATTTTTCCGCCAACGTCAAAATTTTTTTTATTAATAGTCGATAAACCGTAGTATTCAAAAATCTACAAAACCCATTTTTTCAAAATCGTTTCCGATCAAATATCGTGACAGAGATTATATATGCATCGACGCGAGGATTCGAATATATTTACAGGGTGAAAAAAGAAATCATTAAGTTTTTATAGAAAATAAACACATCAGCATGTCCCTCGTCAATTTTGTAGTACCGTGGGATTCCGATCACTTTGTACGTATACACCGTCGATACAGTTATGCGAGTATATTGTATTATGATGATTATTATTATTATTATTATTATTATTATAACGTCCGCGCTACTGCCTCCGCCTGATTTAACGTGTATTAGGCATAGTGACGAATGATTAAGGAAAAAAAAACCTTTATAACGTGCGCACACGCAGGAAAACACAATACAACACATTTACCACGAAGTTGTACAGCTATGTCCTACATAAAATATTTACGTATTTATTATTATTCCAATCATCGTTGTTATTATTATTATTATCATCATTGTTGTTGTTATTATTATAAATCGTAACAGCTGTGACCCGAGAGAACGAGTACGACGGGCTGCGCAGCGGAGAAACGATACGATTGAAGCGGTGACGGAGAAAATATTATAATAATGACTTACACGTCGCATCGGAGTTTGAAAGCGTGGGGTTACGGGGGTAGGGAACGCAAATCGTTTCGATCGACTAACAAGATTAGGTCCTCGCAGGTGATCGGGTCACTGAAATACGTTTGTGCGTATAAGCGTAGCTATTAGATATGTACACAGATCGGTTTCACATATTATTACAATAATATCGTAGGAGTCCACGGTGCATTATTTTTAAACTGCATGCGACCTTTCAATCCCGATTAGGTCGAAGTGAATACTAGTGGTTACTAGTTGCTTTCCGCAGTCAAAATATCGTCCGAGTTGCAGTTCGAGTATCCTTGAATTGCGTACGAATTGCGTACGAATTGCGGCCAGACTTTCTTTTTTTTTTTTTGGTACGTATGAATTTCAGTCAGAGTACAAACTAACTTAATATATATTTTATTTATTTTTGTATAAAATTATTTGTTCTAAACTTCATGTTTTTTTCTACTTCCGAACAGACTTAGGACATGTCTGTAGCATCAGTACTACAAGTTTGTATTTAATCGAATACACGCTTCACAAGTATTTTAAGTACAACAAAATAGAAAAGTGGTGAAATATTCTACACGATCACTTCTTAGTTCAATGGTTGATATCGGGGGGGGGGGAGGATGGATCCCCTTGGGATATTTGTCAATAGTATATACTATTACTTGTTGTTACTGGTTGTAACTTGTGTCTAGTAAATAACCTTTATTTTAGAACATTTTATTACTTTATGCCTGGTTACCCAAACGATTGATAAAAATATTTCAATATGCTATGATAACGGTTCGATTATCAGTCGGATACTCTTTGGAGCATGTTTATAATTTTTAGTATGGAACGGAGTTATGGACTTTTATGTGGATTTTATATTCGCCCCCCCCCCCCTCAGAATAAAGATATATCCGCCACTGTCTTAGTTGTGTCTCAAATATGTCTACGAACTAAGGTCTAATAAGAATTTTGGCCAGTATTTTTTAGGGGGTTAATATTTGACACAAGATCCTTATAATATTATCATTCTCCATTCGATTGTAACGACAATCAGTAATCATTTAAAATATGTTTATAATATTATAACATATTGATTTTTATTATTTTATGATAGCTTTCAATATTCACTTATAAAATATAATGATAGTAAAATGTAGATACCAAAATACACATCTTTGCTTTAATATCACCAAGAACATATTGTCGCTTTTTTAATTTTGTTGTATTCAAAATACTTGAAAAGCACATATTCAATTGAATATAAACCTAACTTTGTGCTGATTCACAAACAATCCGAAGTCTGTACAAAAATGGAAATGAAAATTAAGCTTAGAATGTATAATTTTATATGATATTAAAAATAAAAAAATAAAAGAAGCCTATACGTTAACGAACTTCAGTGCTCATTGAAAACAATTCGTTAAATATAAAGTATAATTGTATTCATTAAAAAAAAACCTTGTTTTTACTATGCAAAAGGTATGCAAATAAATTTAAATTTTAGTAGACACATTACTGCGTGTATAGTATAGTAGGTATACATGTATACATTATAAATTATTTTTTCGTCGGCGAACTTTCTTAAACTTCGTTTTCCCATACTTTTGAAATCTCCGAATCATAAATGATTTTAATTAATTATTAAACAATAATTTAAAATTAATTCGTTGTATGGATATTGTTTGAGTAAATAGAAACTTTTTTTTTTTATGAAAATTTCATTGTTTCTTAAAAAAAATACATAACATAGAGAATTTCTTTATATGGAGATTATACTATATTATATTTTTGTTCCGGAGTCGTGATTGTACTGCGGGCAGGAAATAATAACGATCATATTGTCGGTCGCGAATACTCGAATATTGAATGCGTCTATATAATAAGTATCATGCGCATTGTTGATGATTAGCCGTCGTCGTCGTTCACGAGAAACAACTCGAACTTGTGAACTATTTGCGACAAAAAATTGATTTTAATTTTTCATGAGTCTTATTTGTGTTTCGATTTAAGTCTTTAATCGTCCCAAAGTCCCCCGTTGATCAACAAAACATTCCAGAACTGTAATTAGTCGGCTTTTTGCGAGTGAAATTGATAAGCAGTTGTGCATGCGAAAATATGTATTCGGAGGGTCGAGGGAAAAATATATTATACACACAGAAGACAAAAGGGTAGAGAGAGACAGTTGAATTGAAGATAAAAGAGAAGTTATTGATAACGTGCCGGAGCAGGGAGCCGCGTGAAGAGCGACCCACTAATTTGTATATTTCTAGGCCAACCGTTATTATTATATTAATAAAATATGAATATGCGGTTAAAGTTAACGTTAGTTAAATTAAAAAGTTTTAATATTATATTGACGTTAGTTTGCACACGTCTTGAGATTAAACAATTTAGAAAATATTTCCCCTTATTTTAATTATATTTAAAACATTTTTGTGAGGAAATAGAAAAACATAAGTTGGACCGATAGGATTGCTAACGAAGAAGTTTTAGAAAGGGTCATAGAATCATGATCATAATAGGAAAGTATAAAAAGTATAAAGTGAATGGATGGATAGGTCATATTTTCAGACAAAAATAATTGCCATAACTAATTTTGAAAGGGATATTTGAAGAAAAAGTCTCATAGAAAAACCATAATTACATGAGCCACATTATTGAAAACCAAGAATGTATCCATACCAAGAATTAAAGAAAAAAGTTAACAATATTTCGATAGAAAATTATGGATACGTAAACCAATCATTAAATTGGAGACTGCAAAAGAAGATTGGAAATATAAAAACCAAACTGCCAAACAAATATTATAATATTACTATGTTGTATAATTTTCCAAAGTATATAATTCAATAATATGCGAATAAGATAATATACTATTACGTGGATAAACATAAACCAACGGTTTGAGTTGTGTAATTGATTAAAGTAATATCCATATTTTATTTCATTCGTTCGGAGTATAAAGTGAAGAAAAATTCGCTTATAAAATGTGTTTTGTTTTTTTTTTCTGGTACATCCTTCTCCGGAAATTGCGCATCATTGTGGTTGCACTTATCAAGTATTTTTATGATATATTGACAGATCACGTGAAATACATTCATTTTAATAACATTCCTATCGAAGCATTTACTTGACATTTGATCAATATACAAAGAAGTAAAATGTACTCCGAGAAAATAGTACAAATGCAGTAAGTTTTTGCAAAATGAATTAAATAAAAAAATTAAATTAAAATTAAAAACTATTAAACAGTTAATATTCGTAAATTAATAAATGAAAAAATAAACAAATTTATTTATTTATTTCTATACATTACCTATTTGATTGTTTATTTATATATGAAGATTAATCAGTTAACCATCTGAGAATCATGGATACGACTTCACAATGGTTTAATCGAATTCAACGTTTATCCATAGGACTATGAATTCACTATGCACATAACAGTGATAACTTATTATTTCTGTCAATCATTAATAAAATATTATTAAATTGATTAATTATATAATTATATTTAAATGTAAACTAATAAATCACATGAACTTCTAAAAATGGAAGAAATACTTTTGAAGAATAACTATATATGGTTGTATTGCAGTTATCAGAAGTTATCACATAAATTCACGTTTTGAAATTATATTCAACGTGCTCTGTAATCATGTAGAGTAACAACGCACATAATTTTCATTAGTATAAATAACGTACGGTTAATGAATTATCGCCCGTCTTAATAACAACCGATGAATGAATTATGTATTTTTTTATAAAAAAAATGCACCTAGTCACATGTTTAATAAAGTAATTTTTAGTTGACCTATAATTCTATACGATGTCTAATAATTCGGCTATTCGATGGCACATTCAACAATGTAATAATTTTCCATAATCTTATGCGTATTACTGTTTTATATATTATAATGTTCACATTTGTCAATTTTTATACTTTTATTAGACATCTAACACCGATAAAAATAATATACTCTTGTTCATTTTTTTTAATTATTTGATTTGGCATAAGTATGTATAGTTAATTTTGAAGTTTTAGAGAAATACAATTTGATTTATTTTAAAATGTTAAAGCTAATATTTTTATACTATTTCATTATGTAATGATACACAATGTTTTTTTGTTTGTAATTTCATCAACGTATTTTTGTGATATGGCAACACTAAATTTATTTTTTAGCTTAAAAATTATCTTAGCCACTTAATTACATACAAATGTTGTGTTCTTTACAAGTAATGTATTTCCGACATAATATCAGCAATATTTCTTTGTTTTGTAAATCTCATGTGAATATGTGTATATGATGGATTTTTTGTTCGAAATTTTCAAACATTTCAAGTATAATAATATTCAAGTTTAAACTTTTAATTATTTATTTATTATTTTATTTCGACCTGTATTAATACAATAGCAATATTAATCGGTTATATTGATAAAAGACGCGATTGGAATAATAATAATAATCTATAGATATTTTGTATTTAAATAATATATATATTAACTTGTCAATTACTATATATATAATGTGGTTGATGCGAGAATGTGGCAATGTGGCAACTACTTAAATATTTTCTTCTATTAGTAATCTGTACATGTTCAAACGCTATTCTTTAAATACAATTTCATCTTCTCAAGAGTTAAACTTTAGACTTAATCTAATTAAAATGACTAGTATTGCCTGTGCCCTATGGTTATACTCGTGCTTATTATTTCGTCTACGTCTAAAGTAATCGAATAATCAAATACATTTAAGTAATTGACTGATAATTTTCAAAATTAAACAGAAAAAACAATAATTTATTGTAAAGAATATTATCGTTACAATTTCTATAATTCGTTGGTGCAATGACTTTTCAAATTGAGTTAAGAAAAAATGTGTAAAAGAATGGTAATTACAAATGTAGAAAAATTGTTAACTTCTTATGGTTGTTAACATACAATTATCGTTGATCATAGTCAAATGTTCACATATTTATCACGGTAATGGTGAGAGAATACGTGTTTTTATACCAGAGGTAGACACGCGTAAAGCACAAATTAACTGATTTTTCAACCGTACAATGACAATTCGAACCGTTCAGCGTGTTCGGAAATGTTGTACGTATATTTTTTTCGCCACTCGTTCCGCCGAGTTCATCATAGGTAACCGCGGTCGTAGCTGCAATACATAATGTTATATACGTATGCCATGCGTAATACCAACGGCTTTAGAATATTAATGTTAATTCGGTCCATTGCGAATAATAAAACCGAACGAATTTTTTTTCCTCGCACGTTTTCCGTCCCGCGGCGACGGAACCCGCGATATTCGCAACAGCGGTAGCGGCGGCGGCGGCTAATAGATGGCGTGACGTCCGCGGCCCCAGGGAGTGCGCACACGCCGAACGCGGCCCCCCCGGGTTGAAGCGTCGGCACACCGCTGCGAATCACGCCTGCAGTTCAGTAGTCGCAAGTCTGGACGGCCGTTCGGGAACACATTTTTCGTGCCGCCAACGATTTGCCCTCGGAAAAAAATTTAAAAGAAAAAAAAAAAACCTCGTGGACATACAGTTATCTCGTCGTCGTCGTCGTCGTCTACGTTCGCTCGCCTGCGCGCGGATGGTTTGCGATAAAAATAGTAATAATAATAATAATAATAATAATAATAAAAATAATAAAATCACATACATTCGCTGCGGGTTCCGCACCGCGATAACAGCCACGACCGCAGCAGCCCCGGCGGCGATTATAACGTTACTGTTGCACTGTTTCCGCGCGGTAATATCGTAAAAAGTTTACGGGGTCATTGGCGACGATGACGGACCACGCCGGATACCGCTGACGTACGACGCGGACCGTTACCAGTCCCCACCAGCTCGCGATTTCCCATCCACCCTCCCGCAAGACGAACTCGCACGATCTCGCGACAGACTGAAACTGTATAGGTTTCATTGCAAGAAGCACCGCAACATTCTCCACAGTGGCCGGTGAGTGAAAACAACGTTTTAAGAGCACACACGCATGAAAACGAAAACTTATGATTATCCTAGACGATGCTGTTAGAATTTTACAGAGTAGAGTAGTCGCCCCCCTCATATCCAAATATCCCGCGAGACGCACAACTCATAAATATAATATCATATCCCATTGGCGCTCGAAATCGTGAGGCAAAAGCAATCATATGCAATCAGGATAACTTTTTCCGACACGTCCCTGTTGTCGATATGTAAAAACACGACGTTATCATTCTGATACGCAACGAACATGTGCGTATATCATAGTAAACTTGTTGAGTATGTTGCACATAAGTAAATGCATATTGCGCTCGTTGCAGTTTGCTGACGCAGTGGCAATCGTACCGCAATTTAATAGTCTGATAAAAATGCGATCGCCAAGTAGTACTGTTTCGACGGACTATTGGGTGATGGATAGTGAACAGGGTTCAATGCACTTCGCATCGGAATGTGTCAGAAAATAAGTCTAAGATAAGTCCCTCACGACGAGCGCGCTTCGGGATCGGCGTGTTTCTTTGCAAACGTTGGGAGTATAGTTTTTTTCCATTCCTACACGTCCAGTCGACTCACCCCTCATGAAAAATCGGTTGTTTTTACAATTTATTTTCTCAAAACCTTGCGGCAGTGAAACAGAGCCAAATGTTTTAATCATTGTATTCGCGGCTAATGATCTGTGGTGGTATGGAGGAGGGCCATCGAATAAAACGTTATATATATTTACTATCTACTACCACGCTGAACTGGAAGAACTGCTGTCGAAATGACTCAATAACCGTCTATTTAGTTAATGCGCATAGTGCGCGCTGTTCTTTTAATTGAAGTAGATTCTTATTAATTTGTGCATCACGTGCATGACGTGTACACGGCCGAGAAATTAAAAAAAAAAAAACATTCCGAAACGATATCGTTTTTAGTGGGCTGAGACATTAATTCTTAATTCTTAATTCTCGATAAGTTATAACTAGTATATCTTATTACTATCGGTAAAATTATAATTTTGGTATAGAGGATCTTGGAGCGATAAGAATTCGTATTACTCTAAGATGTAATTCCTAAGCGCACATTCGTTCTTGCGGTTTTTATGAAAATCAAAATGTATTATTCAAGTGTATAATGTATGATGTGCACGATTTTGTATGAAAAGTAGAAAACCGTACGCGCAACTTAAAAAAAAAAACTATTTAATCTCAAGGAAGTGCCCAAAACACCCGAAAGGAGTTTCATTAAAAGGGTAACTGTTTTACATTATCATAAGACATTCCTGACTGCTGAAAAGATTTTGTATACCGACTGATCAACACGTCAAGTTCTTGTAATACGACTGAACCTCTTCGTTCTTCAGTACTCGATATCCCAACAACGTGCAGAAAAGTTAGATTCGAATCGTCCCTTGCACGAAGAATATCTGAACGCCACCGGATTCCGGACCAGTTGTCGCTCAACCGTGTTACGCGTGCACACTTCACCCGTTTGTTTGGGTCACGACCGGCAACTGGTTTTGCATTTCCCGATGACTATTTAAACAATTTCAAACTTTATTTCTGAACATAATTTCCCTACACAATGTTTCACTCAAATAATACTTCTGATCCCTTGGGAATGGATATCGATGTAATGCTTCGTCTTGCAGACCTTTGGCTTTTCTGGAGGGAATACGCACGCTGTCTTCGGAACGGTCGTAAATCAGCCAAATAATACGCACGGCCATGTAATAGGCACGGTATCGTACAGAGGCAAAAATATAAAAATAAATAATTAGAATCGATGTTGGGTTTACTTATTCGTAGCACGATAAATAAAGGACACGGTTCCAACGAATAAATGACACGATTCTACATTTTTAGAAACACATTATAATATTATGTAAATCAATTTTATGATTTTCGGCTAAAACGTTTTTTACAGACCACCGGTAAAAATTTTTAAAAAGTTTCCATCAAAGTCTAGATTTTGCGCTACAATTAGTGGTTAGCATTTCGTGTTAAATTAAAAATTATGAAGTTATTTAGCAATGGAAATTATTCGTGAATACCTAAATTATTCAAACTAATTATCATAGTAAATTCATTGAGTCGATTTATACAAACTGTACAAAATACGAAATATTATTTACAATACATTTTCTTTTTTTGTGGAACAATTATGTTTCAGGACCTCGAATATTATTTTTATTTTACACTAAACGTCTAAGTTGATAAAAATATGACAATAATACACTTAAAAATACGTAGTTTGAATGTCATAATTTACTGAAGTGGTTAATGATGGTATTTTTAAGTATTTTTGAAAAAGTAACGGTTACGATAATAGCAATAACATCGTTTGAAATCATAGAACTCGTTAAGTTTTATCTTAAAAGTTTTTCCATAAAAAAATGAACAAGAAAATTGAATTTTTGCGAAGGTATAAACGTTGTAATCATATTTTGGTGTTTTTGTTTTGTTTTCATAAAATGTTCCGTTCAATTTCACGTTTACAGCCAGTACAATTAAGATAAAGAAAATAATTAATAATCGTATAGAGTATTTGAAATCCAATCGATTACTCTGCGTGACCATAGTCAAGTTTAAATTTTACATTTCTGAGAACTATAAAAAAAGAGAAGCTTTTCATTCAGAGAAAAGACGAAACATCAAATGGAAAAAACCATTTACTTTTTAGGCAATAAGTTCGTGTAGGGCAGGCGGATGACGTGTTTATTTGTGCATATTTCTTTTTCTCCTCCGGTATAATGTTCGCGCGTTCTCATAAAACTATATCGCCGTTTATTTAACCCGCGCGCGCATGCGCATTACAACGACAGAGCAGTAGAATTAGTAGAGTAGTAGTAGTAGTAAAAGTAGTAGTAGTAGTAGTAGTATATAGTTTCGGTAATGGTGTGTTTGCACAGGTGATTAAACTTTTTAAGTTAGAAACTCGCGCGCATTCCACGGATGCGTGCAAATCCGGGGGATGATAATTCTCCTTCTGAATGATTAATATACCTCACCCGCAGCGGCGTGAATCGTAAATCGGTTTCGTAGTAACTTCCCCGATTCACCCGATGGCAATGTCCTCGGGGACCCGCACGGTTTAATTGTGTGCATCAAGAACCGGAGAACGGCAGTATTTCAAGGACGTAAAGCACCTCGAACCTCGAACCGGAGCAGCGAGAGGCCCAAACGTCAGTGACCGGTGTATTGAATGTTTCGGAACCGTTGGAAACGTTCCAGGGACTGTTCGGGTTCACTTTCCGCAAACGTTTTTCAATACGACCGGGGAAAATAGGCAGGAATAGGCCACAGCCGGTCCGCGTAGGGCGTACACACTACGCACAGATACTGCCGTAAAACAGTTAGTCGGCCGTCGGCAGGCGATAACGCATCGCTTCCAGGCGGTTTCGTCGGTCCAGAACTCAACCGAAAACAAAATGATTTTTTTCTCTTTTTTCTACATACATTTTTAAAACATAAATAATTATTTTTTTAATAATTTGTATCCTAAAAACAAGTATTCCATAATCAGAATTTTAACCGTTAAAACAAATTGTTCGTGTTCGGAGGGCTGAGATGACGAAGGTCCTTTTGAAGACACTGTCAGCCGATCGCGTCGTTCGATCATATCTGACTCATGATTTTCAATCAAACCGCACTGTGGCACACTTAACGATATAGTATGCACTAAAAAATACACGATTTGACGAACTATCCATATATATATATATATATATATATATAAATTATTTTACTGGGAATCAATTATTATTATTTTAAAACGTGACACTAATGAAAATTTACTGAGTTTGGTTTTTAAATGTTGAACTATTGATTTTACTCCGTATACATAAATTAATTACAACGAACACAGTAAACCACACACGTATAAAGTAGCCATATGCGATAATAATTATACAGAAGCAGGTAGGTATAAATTGAACCATTGTGTCTCTTTTCTCATCAAGGATTTTGAATATTTTATACGTTTCGTATACACAATCCAATAATAAAAACCACCACCTACATTGTCGATCCACAATTTTCTCCGAACATAAACGTTAAACTTTAATTGTATAGCGTTGTGCAGTAGTACGTGTATCGTGTATGTGTTTGTGTGTGTGTGTGTGTGTGTGTGTGTGTGTGTGTGTGTGTGTGTGTGTACGCGCATACATATAGTAAATGTAAGTTTTTTTATACTTTAAAAAAACAGGATCGACATACTTTTGAACATTTTTTTAACAACATAATAGTGACATTATACAGTCAATTTCTGTATCGTTTTTATCGGCTTCAACTTTGTAGTATACTAGTATATATACAAGGTTATCGTTTATTGCATATTCTATAATACGATTTTTATTTATTTTCTAGTACAGTAAATTTGATGAAAACTGCTGTGCTTTGAGTCATTAAAAAAAAAAAAAATAATAAAAAACGATCGTTTGAATTCAAAAAATCGGTCATTATTCCCTTTGACACACACAAAAAAAAATACAGTCCCAAAATCGATATTTTATTTATTCGTGAATTTTCGCGTCATTGAAATGAACTGCAACAAAGAAAAAAAGTTGTTACATTTCTTTTGTGGGCAGTAACTGAAAATAAATAGGGTTTTCTTTTAAACGGACATCTGCTCAGGGGGTCGTTTGTCCTGTTGAAATTATTTACTCCAGCCTAAATAAAAACGCGAAATGAAGACTACGAAAAATAAAGTAAAATAACCAAGAACAAAAAAGGGTGTACACCCGGGAGAAAAGGAAAAATTTTAACTAAGAATAAATCTCTGGGCTTGTGAGGTGAATACTTTATGAGATCATTCACGTTTTCGGTCTTTTATCGTCGGTATAAAAAAAAAAAAAAAATCAACTCCCTATTTCTGCCCGCACGCATGTATGCTTCCCCAATGCCATATTATTATGCATAGAATCAAAGATCAACACCACGAATTCGGGTAAAAGTGGTACCCGAAACTGTTAACAAACAATTTTATTAAAACAGAACTTCCTAAAATCATGTAGATCGATCGAGTTTCAAAACTTAAGTAACCCAAATGAATATTGTTCACTTCATTTTTTTACTGCATGATCATTTTTGATTTTTTTATATTAAATTTTTTCCAAATGATGAATGTAATAGTTTTTTAACAACCATGTATTTTTAGCGAACTCGTATTTTTAGCCAGAGTGTAATCCAGAGCTTTGGTGTAATGTTATTTTTTCACAAAGTCAATATTAAATGCATTCTCGTAATCTCGATGCAATATTATATTTTATTATTTCTTTGAATTTCCTTGAAAGTAGTACAAACATTTATTTAACGATACCCATAAATTGAACAGCAGGTTAATCGTATTCATCTCTATCAATATCAAACTTGTTAAATTTATTAATTTAATTTAAATCAAACTCTATCGGGCTAAATGGCAATATACATATTTGTTTTAATCAAAACATATTCATTTTTCAACATTTAAAATGTAATAATACCTAAAAAGAAATTAGTATTCAACGTGGTTGACAACCCATGAAATTCATTATTAATGCGTAATATTTTAACGATTTTATAATTTTATTTCAACAATAAGACTTAAAATAATATATGCTTTAACAATATTTTACATGTGCATGCGGAAAACTTCACGGCTGATTTAAACATAATATAATATAACAGTGCATTTGTATTTCGTTCATTATTATTTTCAGCATAATTACAGTTATTTTAATGCTGTCCGTTCATTAGTGGTCCTGCATCGACGAAACTTTGTTTACGTCCGTTACCCGATGGAGTTAAAAGCCAATAGCATATTTGTCCTCAACTTTTTGGAAACCCCTTAAAACATGCTAAAAGAGTAGGGTCACGACCCGCTCCGTTCCCTTGCGCGCAAGGGTCAACGGTGCATTTAGAGGGGTAAGAGGAAACATGTATAAGCCATTATTTCTAAAGCTTTATTTATTTTCATTCTTTAAATGTTGCACAAAAGGCGGCGAACTTGTTTGCGGGAAATTTCCTACAGGGAAATTGTACACATTTTACGTAATCTCATGAACCTCACGAACGTTTCTGCAACACAGCGCTATTATAGCAACACATTATAATAATACAATGCTGTGCTTAATAAAAACATACGCGTAGCACATGCATATTCACATAATTTCATGTATGTGTTCAAGTTTTCAATTCACACGTGCAACAGGGTAATCTATAACAACTTCGTGTTATAAGAATGTCCTTTGGGTGAATGTTATAATGGTGGTGGTGCTTCACTTGTGATTTTATTCCTCAACACGTTTTTTACATTTTTTTTTTTTTTTATTGTACCTATTATTCTTTTTTTAGTTTTGGCAAAGAACGTTTTCCTAATGAGTGAGCGTTATGTTTTCGAAAACAAAAATCCTCGGATGTAAACTAAATATAATAATATAAAAAAAAATCGACTCATAAATATTAGCTATAATACATTTAAGTACTTTCGAGCGTTTTCTTCGACGCAGTAATTTTCGCAGACATTTAAAATCATTGTTGGACTCCAAACAAACGATAAAATAATACAGGGTCAATTATTATTGTTATGGACAATTATATGTTTTGTTTCATTTGGGAAAAATGTCAAATTGATGTCTATCATAAGTAAAAGGTTCACAGACAAGTTTCATTAGCAATTAAACACCATTCAATTATTATTATCAATCAATTATTATCGATGACGTTTTTAATTAAAATTTATCAAACATTATACCTTCAACATGCTTGTTACTGTTCTAGAACACGAATCACAAATTAGTAATGTAATGCTTCGTCGAGTTTTTTTTTAATTTTTTTAAACGGTACCGTGCACGTTTACTGTAATTTACAAAAGAGTTGAACAATATTCGAAAT
This sequence comes from Sipha maydis, assembly GCA_034509805.1. NCBI lineage: Eukaryota > Metazoa > Arthropoda > Insecta > Hemiptera > Aphididae > Sipha > Sipha maydis. Next base: position 54,386 of record JASXSY010000916.1, on the reverse strand, counting down.
GTAATTTGAATATTATCAATCTCGTTTTAAATGAATAGAAAATCGTTTTCAGAAATAAATACATCATCGGAATAACTTACCATGTTTTATGTTTCTGTGCCATTGTGGGTTGTTACACAGTCGAATTAATAGAGCATTATCGACCATTTCGTGACGGGGAAAAATTAAGTACATATGCGTAATGAAGTAAATAATATTGTTATTCTTTAAGTTGTAATTTATACCCACGAAATGGCGTTCGACCAACTGTATCACTGTATAATAACTTGATAAACAATAATAATATATGATTGATAAACCACAAACTTAACCCAGTTACAATTTGAATTGTAACGATTCTTCTTTTACTTTTTTAATAAAATCGCAAGTTTTCCGATTTCTTTTAAAGCCAAATTGAATAGTATATATTCACTTAACGAAACATCTCTATCCACCGAAATCCTCTTTCATCCTAGCGGGGAGACCTTTTCCACTGCCGATGCACCCACCCGGCTTATTTGTTTCGCACACCGAATTCGGAGGCTTTCGTGATTCCCCCCTCAACGCCATCCTCATGATGGTGGGCATGCGTATGCAAATTCGTGCGCTAACTCGAATCCGTTTAGTTCGGTGTGTCGTTTCCTCTCTTTCATTCCCTCTCTCTATCGTTCTTTCTCTCTTTCATTCCCTCTCTCCATCATTATTTCTCTCTTTCTCTCTCTCACGCAGTACACGTACGCACATATTTACGTGCGAACACGCAAACGCTCAATCCTTCCTCCTTTACGCACATAGTGTTGGTGCAGAGTTGTATGTTAAATAAGGTTACATGAATGGAAATATGTATAAATAAATAAAGTTTTAACCAGTGGTCACCACGTGCGTGTTAACGTGATAAAAAGCCCCCTTTGGCGAGAAATATGTTTTACCGCACTGTGTTCGAACGCAATACGTAAAATGTTACAAGTAGATGTACACATTTACTATACGTCTTCATCGGGTGTGTAATATAAAACGTACCCTCGTAAATGTACCGACGACAAACGCACTATTGTTATGTGTATGTGTTTTTCCCCTCACTGGTATTCGGAACTTTGATTGGGAAATAATTTGTCTATAATTAAAGGTGTCATTTTTTTTTTTTTTACGAAATACAATTTTGCGACTGTATTGGCCACGTGACCGTGCACGTGTTATACATAACTAGGGTAATGTTGGTTAGATCACGAACAAATCTAAAGGGGAGAATGTAGAAAATGTTTTCGGAAACGATTCGTTGCATTTTTTTTTTCTACGTACATATATTTGTATGTAAAACGACAATGTTTAGTATAGCGAGTATAAATATTATAAACATCATGCAAACAAAGTTCACGTAACTATTCATATTCTTGAAATCACACACACGCACACACCCGTTTTATTGGTGGATATCTTCGTTTAGTTTTTCACAATATTTGATACAAATATAGTAATTTATAATAATATTACAATACTCAATAAAATGTATTAAATTAATTGTCAGTAAGCATTAATATACTGTATGTAAAATTGTTCTGCTTTTCCGAAGAGATGTTCATTACTGTTATTGTTTTATTATCAATTTAATCAATTTGTTTTGAGTAAACAGTGACGAATAATTAATATATTTCAAAGACTTTGGTCCGTTTTCTTGTTAGTATTCTAAAATCAGTGTGTTAATTTGCATTAGCAAACGATTAATTGGCAAGTATGTTTGATTTCCGTTAAACGAACTATTTGATTTGAACTATTCATTGGTCAATTACGAATTGAATAATTTACAAAGCATAATGAGTATCTTGAGACTCTCTAAATGCTCAGATAAGTTTGCTATACACACCCTTTTGAACCTTTTTAGCCCAATGCTTTCGATTTTTTAATAATAAATACTATATTACATAAAAAAAAAAACGTCTATATAATATCCGTAATATATATGAATATAATTTAATACTTGTATATAGTACACCAAAATCCTTAATTATTTATTTAGATTTAAGTTAACAAAAATGCAATGAACCATGGTTACTATAAAATCGATTCTATAACTTAAAGTAAATGTATTAATAGCATAACGAAATATAATTATCCTTTTACGAAAAACGCTAATGATCTGTGTCGTAACTCGTAGGTGTATAATATTTATAATAAAAAAATAAAAATCTGTATATATATATATATATATATATATATATATATATACATAACTTGTTTTTTTTTTTTTTAAATATCTTTACGTTTGGTGATGACATACAGATAGCCAGTAAATCACTGAGCTCCTGAAATTTAGTAATCCGTCACTGTTACAACGAGTTACTTATTTTTGGAACGGTAATTTGTTATGGTTTTTTATCAAATCAACTGTTTGAACGGTGGAAACAGCTCTGTTCAGCGAATATCCAGTTTAATAGAATCAAGATTAATGACAAAAATGTATAATAACACCGTGACCTTATGAATGAAAAGAAAGTGTGTATTTTCGAATAGCTGTTGTAAACAAATATTATAGTTCAAAATCATTATTAATTAAACGGTTGTTTTCAAAGATTTATTAGTATTTTCAAAAATATGTAGGTAAAAAAATATTCAACTTATAAGTCGTCTGACATAACGTTTTTTATATTTTTTTATTTATTGTTTCAAATCAATAAAGTTTACTGGAAACAATAATGAACAACACAAAAAGTAACACAAAGTTTTCCATGGACCGTTAATTTCAACATTTCCAAAAGTACAATTATATCAATAATTTTCGCTTAGAGTACTAAGTGATTACCGATTATTGTTTTCAAAGTATTACGTATTTATGTGTACAATAAAAATAACCTCATTGTCTCCAATATATTTGTTAAAGACTTTAAAACACGATCGATTTATAATATTCGTCTACATGTTCCGATAATGACTTTCTAGTTGTTGTCAAAACATTTTCGTACACAATTACCTCAACTAAAGTATTTGCTTTATTTTTCATGACTAAAAAGCAACAACTTATGAATATTTTTTCGGAATTCCTATTCAGGAAATATTCGATTATTCGCATTAGAGGAATTTTCATTTTAATATTTAATATTTATCTCGTTTCAATTAAAAATTAAATCAGGGTTATAATATTATTATTTTCTACGCCAATATTTATGTAAAAGAGTTCAGAGAATATATATATATATATATATATAAATATATAAAAACTACAAAATATTATTATGAGTAAAATATTATTGTTCTTTTATTATACAGTAATAAATAAAGTATTGCCGAACAGTGTTATTAATATACATTCACAAGTATCGGTATAAAATATATACGTACAATTTACAGAATATAATTTCATAAAAAAAAAAATTAAAGAATGATAAAGTTTACAAAGACTTAAATATAAAATGTCATATATATTATATTATTTAGAATATAAATCGAAAAATCTGTAATTTAGTAAATGCAACGTATTAATATAGTTATTAATTTAATAGCGCATTAATTAATTCATAATTTAATTATAAATGAATATACGTATTAAAATAGTCGTGAATAGTCTTTTCAAGGATAATTATATATATATATTTATATTTAAATTTTTTAATATCGATTTGTAAGATTCACGTACAACACGAATTGTTAATAATCAAATACAGATAGGGTTGAGAGCAATACAATCAAAATCACCACTCCAGACACGGTTATAAAAATAAAACTCTTTCTCGGCACCAAACGATAAAACACGGAGTTAAATCTGCAATTGTTCTCGAAGTGCGGTAAGCAATATTTATGTCATCGACGATTAAAGGGAACACAGGAACAAAGCTGGAGGAGCCGGTGAAGTTCGTGTACGCGGATAACTCTGCCGGAGAGTGAAGTTTTTTTTCTTTTCATGTTTTCATCGTACTCGCTATAGTTAAATTACAATTTCGTTGTAATATCTTTACGTGTTGTATACATAAATATTGTTTGTTATTGTCGATTACACCACTGTATATATATTTCATAACCAAACAATCAAACGAAAAGAGTCGCGCGACTGCGATCGGACTGCAAGCGATTGCTTTGGAAACGATCGGCGGGAGTCGAGGACGGGGTAGTATTTCGGCAGCAACGTTATCGTACATTTGCATAATGTCAGCGAGAGAATAAAACGAAAAAAAGTGATTATTGTCCGCAAAAAAAAAAAAAAAAAAAAGGAGAAGAAAATACAACTAACCGAGATAGACTCTAATAAAAAGAGCCTTAGGCCTACGCCGCGGTGGCGGTCGATGAAGGGAAAATACTCTTTTCAACACGACGCTGACGGCGAGGGGGTTGTTGTTGTACGGCAGTGAGGAAATCGCGGTAGGAGAGAGTGTGGGGAGAGGGCAGTTGCCGGGCTGTTCGGGGGGGGAGGGCGTGGCGAGAAAAAGCAGATGATGACGGTGGGAGCGCGGTGGCGGTAGTCGTCAGGCGGGTGGTAGACGACCCCGAAGAAAACGGCGAAGACGTTCGCGGGCCGATCGTCCGCCGCCCTGCACCGCCGCCGCCTACGGCCGAGTGCAGTGCACGTACGCCTACCCCGTTCGCCTCGGGCTCACCGCCCGTCCACCCGTCACCGCGCGGGACCGAGCCTAACCGCCCCTACCCTCTACCGCTTCCCCGGACGTCCACCCCCGCCGCTATTGATTTTGAAGGCAACTGGTACCGGGCGCTGCGCACTGCCGGCCCGGGATCATCGTTCCCCTTTGGCCCCGCGCGCCCGTTCATCACCGTGGCCGGCGGACGCGTGGACGGCGTGGCACCGCTCGTAATGTATATTACGCGCACCGTACGCCGGTGCACCGTGTGTGCGTGTGTACGCGGCGGCGGCGGCGGCGACGGCGGCGACGGCGACAAGGACGACCAGGACGCCGTGCCATCGCCGTTGCCGCAGCCACCGACGACGATACCCCGACGACGACACGGACGTCCATGACGACGACGACTACCGCTCGACGGCCGCACAACGCACTCGTGCACGCGTGAGTGCGTGAGCGCACGTCTAGTGTTACCCGGTACGCGGTTACATTTTATTTTTCCCTACACGATACATAATATTATACAACGCGCGCATGCGAGCGCTCGTACGAACGCCGTTATGGTCGGGGATTTTACTCGGAATTAAAACGAGATCCCGGGCTTTCCTTACCCGCCGGTCGCCCCTTTAGTGAAACTAAGCCGCTATTGGAAGGGAAAGGGAGGAATTGAGAGAGTCGAAAAGTATAGTAACGGTTAAAATTTAAGGTAAATAATAATAGCACCGGCCTTGCCGAAAAATGTCGCCAAGAATCAAAAATCATGTTGTGTCTTAGACACTGTATATATGTATATGTCAAAAGTATTTCTTGTTTTCTCCGTCCCCCGATAAAACACTCTTATATAACACATGAATGCACGCGCGTGCTTCCAAGTATGGCATGCGTTAGAATTTTTAACAGAAGTGCGGTGTATCGTAAAATTAAAACGAGCTCCGGGCTCCTCAATTCATTCTAGCCGTCTTCTCACAACAGGATATAGAAAAAATAAATAAATAACAAGAAAGAGGAACAGAGCGAAGAATCACAATGAACTAAAATCGTATCACATTATATTAAATTAATAAGTTTATAAAATTATTTTAATTTTTAACATCATGTCATACAGAGATCTCTTCTATTTCAATATTTTTTATGTTTGTTTTTTGACTGATAATCAAGCAACAACATTGATTCGTACCAGTCGCAAATAGTACACTAGTCGGAATGCCAAAAACAAATTAGTCAATTTGTTTTTGCACTTCAAATGGAATTATAATTTTTAGCGATACTATGTCAGTATGTATTTTGTTTATTGATAGTAATCACTTTTACGAGCACATTATGTATTATGTATATGATATTGCGGCACTTTGATGGATTGAAAATTGGACACGAATTAAATTAAAAGGGTCGTTCTTGGAATTTTCCGTCAGCAGTCAACTGAATAGTTAGTGGATTAATTTTTTAATCCAAAACAAATAAAATGTTAACTCAAAAAACATGTAACCGATTATTTTGGCAATATTTAAAACCAAGCGTAACAATGTTTTTTTTTTTTTTTTACGTCATTGTGTCATTTTTAAAAAGTAAGTGCTGTATAACATACAGAAAAAAGTTTTTAATATTTACCTCAATTTATTTTGTAAACTTTTTAGTTTAAGTTAACCATTCTAATACATCTAATCTAATCTAACCATTTTAATACTCTATATTGAACACATTTTAATATAAGTTGATTTGTGACTCAAGGTAATAAGATAGTTTGTTTTATGGTAAAACCAATTCTCAGAAACGACTAGATATTCAACAATATCAATATGCTATTAGAAAGATTTTTTTTTTCTAATGCAATAATTTGTTTTTTTGACATGTGGAAAAAAAATTTTTTCAATTTTTTTTTTTTTTTTTGCTTACACACCATACCGAAACAGAACGGAATAATTCTTTGGTTAATTGCATTAGAAAATAGTTTACGTTTTTATAATTTTCCATTGGCATATTCGAACGTTCGTCCGATGGAGATGAATTATGACTTATGACGTTTATTGACATTGCGATATTGCTCTTAACTTAACCTAACCTGGCCATATAAGTTGTCTATAAAAACGCTTTCAAGTACTTACAAAAAAGTTAGATAATTTCATACAATTATCAACGTGTTTTCCGAAGTTTAAACTAGTGGACACATTTTTATATGTTGGGTGGTTCCCTTCCAGGATAGAAAGTCTGAAATTAACATTGTTTATACTATAAATTTTATAATATGACTACTCTATGTTACAATACTATACTACTGTGATTAGCTCATTACAACTGACAAAATATTAAATAATGATCGATTCCTTTAGTGATAACTACAAATATCATATGGAAACGAAAATACGAAAAACGTATTCGAACAAAAAAATAACATAATAACGTAATAAGTCACTTAATTAAAAACAGATTTGTCAGTCAATAATTCAATACTTTTATTTATCATGACAATATTATTATGGGTTTTTGAGCTAAATTTTAATAAAATACAAACATACATTTTTAAAAATCATTTCGAGACAATTAACTATCCGAAAAAAATCATCGGGACACCGGGATGCCATACTTAAAATCGGTATTGTCCCAGCCAACCGGGACGTATGGCTAACCTTACTTGAAAGATAATTGTATGTATTGTACATAAACATTCACGTAATATTATGTTCCAGCAGTGATCCGCGATGTTTTTACGTCGACATTTGATACTGTTGAGAGTGTTATGTGTACCAAAGTCTCAATAAAAGAATACCGAGGTTGTTGACCACATAGAGTTAATACCTGGATATAAATTACCCCTGATCATATAAATATTAAATAATGACAAAATGGGCAAATATTGGAAAGCTGATGATGTATAATAAAAATAATAGTAATAATAGTTTTATTAAGTGTAGAACATACAAATTCATAAACTAACGTGGTATGCTAGTTGATGGCAATAATAATAACGGTAACTCAGAACAGTGACCAAATTGAACACAAAATAATATACTGTTTTACAACATTTAATAATAAGGTGAACTCAAAAAAAAAAAATTAACCAATGTCGTTTATTGGTGTGTGCATATGGTGTCACGAGTTATTGTCGCAACGCGGATCTCACAGATTCCATGAGTGCGTGCGAGTATTTGGACTCTATTGACAGACGCCCCCGCACGACCACCCATTTTTTTCATCGTGATCGGATAGTGATTATCATTAGGATTATATGCGGTGAAACGAAATTTGATCAATTTCGATTAAGAAATCGGTAAACATTTCGACTATTATTTGTGCATGAACAGAAAAACGCGATAATATTCATTGCAAAGAGTTTAAAACAATTATATTAAACAAAATGTGCATGGAAGAATACATACATATGAATAATATTGTTTTATCGACCGCCATGGTTTATTACTTTTAGTTATTAGACTAGTAACATATCTAAACTGAATTTATCGTTTTTTTTTTAACCGTCCAACGTAAATCTTACGTTCGGTTTTCATATGCAAATTTATTGACAATCAATGTTGAGGCAAAATTATTTAAATTAATATCGGTGTTAGCGGTTTTGAACGAAGTTTTTGTAATCCTACTCGTTGTTTTTTTTTTCAACAAAATACTTTGGCGTCCAACGTTTACATTATACGTCTGTAAAAAAATTACATTTTCTTCTCAATACAATAGAAATATTCCGTAGTTAAAGGTTAGTTTTATTACATTTCTCCTGTCGATGGATCACATACATAACATCGCTGTCTGACGTAAAACAAATGCTATATTGCATGTGACTGTTACGTGCATTGGGTTTATTAAAAAAAAAAAAACCCTCAATCACAGTGGATCTAAAGCTTCTGATTAATTATATGAATACAATATTACACATAAGAAAAAAACTATTTAGACCCACCAGGTTTAGTACATAGATAATTTTATTACTGTTTTATTGAAGTAACGAATTGCGGGTATCCCGAAAACATATTTACTGTTTTACAGTTTTATTAACCAATCATAAAACGATTTCAATAACTAATGTAATTATAAAAAGTCCGTAGAATATTCCTTAGGTAGTCACGTTTAAAACTATAGGAAAAAAAATTTACTTTGTCCAAACATCCGTAGATACCGAGCTTTATTTTGTAGGCTCTTGCATCATTTCCTTTCAATTATTAAAAACGATATACATTTTAGATGTAACAAGAAACAACGCGGGTAATGAATAGAATATTCAAGTATTTTATTTGATATTTAGAGACCCTTGCACAATTCTTAGGCGCTTCATTACTTCGCAAATGCCCTTGTTTCTCATACGTTCCTGCTAGTGTATAGCCGACGCGAATTTTCAAATATAAAATGTTTAAAATTACAGCGCGAGATTGTTATGTTTATTAAAGCCGTTTGATTTTATTAATTTAAAATATCCAAATGTCGGTTCATTATATTTTAAAGTGTTTCACATAAATTTAATCATAAAACCTAAACTATTGTTTTATGCAGTTACACGGTTACGTAGTTACGGTGTAACTTGTATACTTATAGTACGGACTATAAATTATGTTTTATGAAAACTTGATTATAAAATGTACAAAATAATTTACATTATTATCGTTTCATAAATCTACCCCACTATTTACGTGATTTGTTAGATGAATTTCAAAAGATTCCCACCACCCGCTCCCGAAGAGTGGAACAAAAAAAAAAAAATTCTTTATCAACCTTCTTTTTCGTTTCACCGAACTAAACTATTAATAATTGTAGCTAATGCAGTGAACTAAAAGTCATTAGCAAATGGTTCATACTTCGTAATGTAGATACGTAAACGTAGATTTAAAAATAAGTAGGCGATATTAATTTTTCTTTTGCAAATAATTAGTGCTATGGATAAAATCAAAGTAGCTTACTATCAAGCTGTGTGTTCTCCTTTTACGTTCTATGTAACTCATTAAAACTATATTATCCAATGCTATTGGCAATAAAAACCAACATTTATTTTTTAGACTCCAACGTATATTCCATTGTTAATGATGGTAATCATATTTAAATACATAAAAAAAAACAAATACATCACAAATTCGGTAAGATTTGTTTTAAGAGTAATTATAACGGAATCGTTAAATAGATTCCCGATGTTTTTCTTATGGTTTAATTTTACATAAATAGTTTATTAAAGTTATCTACTACAAAGAAAAAGAAAAAAAAAATCTGAAGGTGACTGTAATTACACGAAAAAAAAAATGAATATTAAGAGTAGACAGCACGAAGTAATTTTAAGAAAAAATTATAAAGCGGGAGCAAAAATATTTTATGGAGGGATTTGTTTTTTATTGGGTTGACGTCAAGGATCATAATATAGACATTTTTACAATAGGATTTTTATCTTGAAATACCTAGTATAAATTCTAATTAAAAACGCTACTTTAAAAATACTTGTACTTAATAAATACACCATGGGGGCAAATACGATATAAACAAATTTTCGTTTTAGTGGCTGTAGTATTTTTGGAGTGGGTAGTTAGTTTCGTTCTATTCGACCATAACATTATGATTGACATAATCTCTCATTATTTTATTTTATTATTATTTTTTATCACCACTTATATTTTCATGGTCGAATATGCATGTATATTATTTTATACCGACAAAAAAAGGTGTTCATGGGTTATACTTTTGCGAATAAGCTTAATGCTAGCATAATAAATCTACACTTTAAGCGTTTTTTTTCATCCCTTCTACTTGAAGTTGGCGTTAGTCTAATTAAATAAATAATTTCATATAAATACCAACTTTAAATGTGTATGTCACGAAATGTTTTTCAAAGAAAATTTTTCAGAAGAAATAAACGAGATTTTCTCAAATTAATAAGATTCCTTTTGCCTATCATTTGAAGTCAAACAACATTTATTTAGAGGTTAGTGTGGCAATTTCTTGTATTTCAAATGGAATTTGAAAATTTCTCGGCAATGCTATACGTAAACATACATATGTATTTAAGGTTCAGTTTGATTTAGTACCGTAAACGTATTAACGAAACCAACCCATTTCCAGTCGAGTTAGTTTTTCATCACAAAACACATACATACACGTGCATTCTCCGAAATTTACTTTTCGTCAAAAGATATCAACATAACGTTACTTTTAGCAGTAACATTTTATTGTTTTTTAAAAAGTTTCGAAACCACCTCGGTGGCGTTAATGACTCGTAACGCGTACAGATAAAGTCTTCTCATTAAATCGTGGTTAAGCTGCAGATGATTTCGGACTGACACCAAAGTTGAAGGAATAGTAATAATTTTATAGTGCTTCGGCGTCATAGTATAATAATGATATTTTAATTGATTTCATATGAAATATGTATGAACATTTTCACTTTTATACACGATTTTCATTACAGTCGGATCGAGAACAAGTACATTTTGTAATCAAGTTTTTTTTCATTCTTCTTCTTCTTTCGTTATTATTATTATTATTATTATTGCATTCGAGTAGCAATTAAGGCTGCGTACAATCGGCACTAATATGTTTTCAATCTCCAGACACACTAATGTTGACTTTCACACACATATTATACTATATTATTGCATGCGTCATTCGGTTTCAGTCCGAACGTAAACATAGCGTTGCAAGTAACATATTGTGCTAGACGTAAATTGTTTGAAAACGAAATAAAAAAGAAAAAAAACCATATACACGACTAATGTAATCTTATGAATGAAAACATTAAATAATCATTTGACGACAGAAAATACACCTTATTTGAAATGTTATTCGTTTTTCTATAAATAAAAGAAGAAGAAAAATGTTTATTTCTTTGTTTTGTAACAGTTCTATATTTTTGTAAAAAAAAAGTGATCGGAAGGATAATATTATAAAACCATTGGAAAAGATGCAAGTATAAAACATAATACTTTTCATATTATAGCGTGAGGATTGGATCGATTAAAAAATGGTTAATAATTGTGATGAATACCGATGGGTTCCACATATTTGGGATATTGTGCCATGTTCGTATTGATGAAAATCAAATATTTGCCCACACACGGGAACAATACGGAATACGCACTAGCCATTATTCAGTCATTGTATTTTACAAAATAATACTATTCACTCATCAAGTCATTGACACTCGTATCTATACTTAAGCAATAAAAAGTAAAAATATTAATAACGTAGTACTCCAAACAGTAAATATTGTGTTTTTAGTTTGAAAATCTTTGAAAATAATGATTATAACGACATTATATGCGCTCTCAAAAACAATGACTTAAGCTTTAGTTTTATAACTTTCATACTGTTGTTACAGATTTAATTGGTATTAAATAACCTAATGTAATGTCACAACGGCATATTTTACATTTTTTCAGTATGAAAATAAAGTTTCAAGGTCAATTCGTATAAAGCAGTGAAATTTTTTCACTTCATACCAAAGACTTACTATTTATTTTTTCCTAACGTATTATTTGTAAGGGAAAATAGCAAATATTATAATTGAAACTTAACTATATACTCAGTAGCGCCAAATGTAGGTTGAAAATCTCGCCCTCGTATAAATTGTCCATCACATTGTATTATTTCGAAAGTCTTATCGTCGCAGTGCATGCTCCGAGGTTTTCGAAATAAATTCTATTAAAAGATAAAGTTTTCATTAGTTTATTTTTTTCTAACGAGTTGCATAGTACGTATATTTTTTAAAATTTATTTCTTCAAAAATATAAAAATATAAACGCTTAACAGGATCGCGGGAAAATGCATTCACGAGTTACAATAATAAATAGTAATTTAAATAAAAAACTGTTCACAATTTAGTACAATTCGATTTAATTACACGTACGCATTGATCCGAAATTTTCTAACGGAGTTTTGGAGGGGAGAGGGGACATGGGTTGAGAGAGAGCACACAAAACTCTAGCCGCACCATTGCAATCAATGACGTTCCCGGCCACGTGCGTCCCGTTGAATCCGTCAGTCCTAGTCTTTTTTTTGCCCCGGGATTCGGAGCAGCCACAATAATTACACTCGTCCGACGTTCACCCGTGTAGTTGCATCGGAACAATTAGAGCTGTATTATTTATTGTTATGCCCGAGCAATAAAACGTATGTATGTACCGTACTTATCTTAACGAATGTCCCGTGCACGTGCAATTTGTCCAAGGACGCGGCTGTTGCTACTGCTGCTGCGGTGCATAGAAGCCGAGACTTTGTTGTCGGTCCGTTTTTATTATTCCCGGAGAGGAGTCGTCCAGCGAGTCCCTGTGCAATGGTCGAATGGTCCCTGCGGGACGAATTAGACTCGGATTTTTTCCGGTTTTTTTCCTCTCTCTGCAGTGGCTCCGCGCCGGCATCATTCCGACGTTGCACTGTAAACGTGACTAAGATATTACAGAGATAATTAGTGAACCATTTATATCGTACAATTTTAGTATTTATATATTTTTATGTATAAATATATATATATATATATATATATATATATATATATATATATATATATATATATATATATATATATATATATATTAGGTACTATAAATGTTTTTTTTTAAATCCAGGGATCCGGCTATTTATATACTCGTATAATTTAACAACTATGTCCCAATTTAATTTTGCTCTGTAATTATTATTAGTGGTTGAACTCATAAAATACATTTTTTTAAACTACATTTGCAGTGTAAATGTTACAACTTGTGTATCGTGTTTGATAGTTTTAGATAAATTAAAAATTAGATTTTCGGATATCCTTTTTTTTTCATGCACTTTTTTATCGGTCGATCTGCTGCATGTGATAAAAATATCACCGATTATCGAACCACGTAATAATAACTATTATAATTATGTTTTTATGTCCATAAAATTCTCTGAGAGTATTGTTCCTATACGGAACCGGTATAAACATTTTAAATGCAAGATCTAATCGTATTAAAAACAAATTAACAACTTTGATGTAGTATAATACGGTAAATCGTAATTGCAAAAACAAAAAAATCGCCTAAACCATAAAAAAAGTTCAATTAGGTATAATATTTTATACATAAAAAGTAGTCATTGTTTATTATATCATCGATGATACGATAAAACATTTCGTGTTCTGCTTAAAGAAATACCGCTGTGTACATCAAATAGGCGATCGTATTTTCGGTGTTTAGTTGCAAACCGTAATTTATAAATTACAATAAAATAAATAAAAAATTAATAAACATTGAAAAATTTTCAACGCGACACGGTTAAACGCGTTATATATATACATGTCATATGTGTGTGTGTGTGTGTGTGTGTGTGTGTGTGTGTGTGTGTGTGTCATATGATGCTGCAATAACAATAATTTTGATATCCGTGCTGGTATAGTAATGGTATATTATGCGATCGTGTTATACATTGGACTACGCACGTGTGTTTGTGTATGAATCCTGTCTACGAAATTCACCTGCAGGAACGCGCGTACAAATATTTTCATTGCGGTGGCGGTCACATAATATATTAAACAGTTATAATTATTATTATATAGGGGATGATAGTTGTTTATTATTATTTCGTATTAAACGCTCGACAACAGCGGGGACGAGACGCGAAGATAAAACCTGCACAACACGCATTGCTTTTTATTCGCTCAACTGTACCGAAGATGGTCAGAGACAATCGATCCGTCCACGTGTACCCTAGACCGATTGCGATTCGCGCCGAGTCATAAAACTCGATTGATTTCCGATAACGGCATTTCTTAACGTATGCGTCCAAACGCAAGAACGCGACAACGGACCAAAACCACCGGACGACCGGCAACTGGTCGTAAAATTTTGAAATGGACGTTTCGCCCGCGCGAACGATGCCGCTGAATTACGATATATAATTACCAGCCATCGTATATCAATTACGTGTCAATAAAGGCGGCGACGGTATAACGCGAAAAACGTCGGCGATTGAAACGCGCCGTAATATTATTTTCGCCACGGCTTTGTTTTCGTGTCGTGCTTATGTACAGCACGCTGCACATGTCTACGGCGATGGTAATAATTACCGCCATCGTCGTTATAATAATATGACCGTCTTCCTCGCGTCTTGCCAAGGATAATTTGTTTATTATGCGTCTTCGTCGCGCGCCCGTAATCCTGCCGAGCGAAATTCATTTGCCGCTGTACGGCCGAACATCGGGACCGTTGTATTTGCACGAAATGTTAATTTGTCACTTTTCGATGAACAATATAAATTCCGAATGGAATACAATTAATAGTACACGTTTTCCCGTCACCCTCCCGTCGCGAAGAACGAGATGAGTTTTTTGTGTTGAAATTTAAATTTACACAGCACCCTTTTCCATCAAGGTCTAAGTATAAATTACCATCCGACGACTTGATCAATTAAAGTTACGTCTCTGAGAAAAACACTTCTGGCGTCATTATATTTATATTTATACTTATATTTTGATGACCAATTATACTATGCAAGTACAAAATCATGTATAAAGTATCTCGTAAAGCCGACAGCACTAGATTCTTGTTTGAAAACATTATGATATCAATTACTCGATTTCTATTCGGTTTTATTTTTCAATATATGATAGTGATACACATATTCGATGCGTTCGAATTACATTATTTATTCGTAAACATCAGTCATAATTTTTCATACACTACTATTCTTTTTATCGTTCTACATTTAAGATACTTAATTTATGTAAACTAAACAAACCATTAAAAATAAGAGGTTGAAGATTTAATTAGTTTGGGTATGTCAAAAATGTGTGCCGGATATTAGTTTTGTATTTTTAGACTAAGAAAAAAAATTCAAAGTATTTATAAGAATTCTTAAAACTTGTTACAATTAACACCACTCATTTTAAGTATACTTTAAGTTTTAAAATATTTTGTTTAAATTTTACACAAGCAATAAGTTGAATGAATTACGCGCATAAAAGTCCATCAAAGTAAAATTGTACAAAGTAAAAAAAAAAAAACTATATTTTTACTTGAAATATATTCTTATAATCTTTTGTGTGATTGTTAAATATAAAATATGATTTAAAATAAACTTTAATTTTCAATTTAGCACTTTATTCGACTACAGAGTACGAATCCTCAAAAATACCAAATGATGATCTTATGATTAACATAATTGTATTTATTTTCAGTATAGCATGATGAATGTACTACATTTTTCAAACTAATTTTTCGTGTACATTTTAATCTTGTTATAAAATAAATATAAGTATAATTATTTTATTTTTTATTTTTTTGTTTCATCATAATATTATAATAAAAAAAAAGCTTTAAATTAAATTACAAATAAAATTAATTTACTTATATTTTTATGTTTTAATAATCTTATTTATATTTCTTATAATTACAGTTTACAATTTTTATCGTATTATTATGTGAATTCAGTTTAACTTTTATATATTTACTCACTTTTCAAGGTGTTAGAAAATGTATAATCAAATAGCTATATAATTATTATAGATCCCATGGTTTCTCTGAACTGTAATACCAAACTAAGAACGAATGTTTATTAATTTATTTTGTATTATTTGTCATGTTTTAATTATAAATACTGTATCGCAATTATTCATTAAATAAAGAATGTACCTGATATCTTAAGTAATAAGTAACTTGTAGTATTATAGATTTATCTGATCTAATTTATTATTCGTAAAGGAAATATAATATTCAATAGAATGAATGTACAATTTGAATCAAGTTATTTTCTAAAAAAAATAACACTATAAGAGAAAGTACTTATATATGTATGTATATGTAATACTTTACACCGTCTAGTGTTAAATTATGTTAAATGCAAATCATATTTTTAATTAAGTGTGAATTATTTATTTATCTTGAAAGGAGACTGAAATGAGTTATTATGTTCAATAAAACAAACCTTACTTACATTTTTATTTTTTAAAACTTCCGTCTACCAAATGTCATATAATTATAAATATTTTTAATACTTGTGAATAATTACAAGATGTCTTCCATAACCATTCTTAATTATAATAAAGGTTTTATTTAAACATTTCCCGAAAAAAAAAATAAAATAAAAAATCGATTGACAATTCAATTGACAATTCGATCTAATGTTGTGAGACTAACAAGTGAAAATAAATAAAAATTACTTCTCTGGAATAAAATTATAAAATAATAATATTACTATCGGCTAAAAACCATTCAAAATAATTTAATATTAGTAGAATTAATAGTACTTTTACCGAAAAATGTTTACTCGACTTCTTCATAATTGAAATATTTATTGTCATCGATTCGATAGACGTCTGGAAAAAAATTTGTCATCGTTTAGGTTTATTAAGATGCGATTCATCGGATATTGCGTTTATTGCGCTATTGGGCTGTGTGTGGTCGAATTTTTTGACCAAGCAAATGATGATTTAACTGTATTTTGAAATATTACACTAGATACGGTTTCAGAGTTTAACCGCTGAGGTTATCCGTTTGTTGATAAGTAATGCGGTGTCGAACGAGTGTTGGTGTCAATACTTTTTTCGCTTGCAGCATTGTGACATACGTATTACAATAGTGATCTATGATATCCAATATTATTCGTGAAGCTTGCGCAAGTTCATTGACCACAATAGTACCATAAGAATACGTGCACTTATTGACTTTGTACACGAACGATATAATATTATCGTTTGAAATCGTGCGAGAACAGTTTCATTCACTAGTTAGATATTATAATGGTGTGACATTATGTTGTATTGTTACGATGTCGGTTATTATAAAGAGGAAAGAAAAATGTCATTTACAACGAATACGGAACTGATGAGATCGGTAAGATCGATGAGATAGTATCTGACATTTGTTATGAAATGGAAAACTGTTGAAAACGACCGTGCTGTGCTCTAAACTCGTTAACGTTCATTGCCGATAAATAGAAAATAAACCTTCGTTATGGGCACCTATATAGGTGCTAAACGTCGGTACATGTCGTCGTCATGTATGGATCAAGTAGAGTTCATTTTTTTACCATCACTCATGATTTCATACGTCGATCCGGTAATTATAATTGCGATTACAGAACGCAAACAGCACTTGACACAGATTTCCATCCTTTTTTGTCCCCTTTTCCATTTTTACATATTTTATTATTATACGATGGCAGATTTCGCTCTCGGATAATAATACACAGCAGCCGTATAGATGGAGTGCAATACATAGACTTATAACACATAGTCACCCTTCGTTAAGTGGCATTTCACGTAAAAGTAGAGTAAGCTTAAAAAATTAAAAATATCCATCTGGCGCATGTATTACTTTTGTGAGTGATAAATGTTTATTTTTGTGCCCGGTAAACCTAAAATCAAAAGTGTATGATCGAGACGGAGCAACGCGCGCGCTATCTCGAGAGCATCTAAACTCCATGACCGATAAAAACGCGGAACATCAAAGCAAACACTTTTGCCCTCGAGCACCTAATTCACATCGAATCAGATGTCGAATATTGTGCACTCGAAGAATAAAAGCCATCGACGGGTTGATGAAATGAATGTCGATGGATGGTTAACTGATCGAACAATGTGATATTGTCGATTGTTCGGATGATTGACCGTCCAAGTATTTCAAGTAACTCATAGAAATAACTAAGTGCACAAAATTACTAAAAAACAATCAACGTTCATATTTTCCTCGTTTCGTATTATGTATATTTTTATTTTTAATGCAAACTTTCGGTAGGTATTCCATTCGCACGCACTGAAACTGTTCAACTTGTAAACAACAAACAAATAACTCAACGTTCTTCTTTCACGTTTAATCGTTTTAAACATTAATCTCATGAATATACGTCTAAGCGTAACGTAGTATTAAAAACTTTTTACGAGTCACAGAACTGTTACTCTACCACCGTCCAGTCTCACAGCGAAACGTAGAACGACAGAGAACCGTGAAAGTCATAAAATCATACTTTTTTGAGGAATCATAGTCATTCGGGAACAATTTTATACCGGGCAGTCAACGTCTAGATTTTTCATTAGCTTTACGTAACGTATGAAAACAGCAAGCCGTAGCCATAGGAGACGCTTTCCGGCGGTGCTTCGGTGAACCGTTTCACGGGGGTCAGATGGCACATGCACGTTGAAAACTCTACTGCAGCCGCGTGCCTTTGAACACACAAATATACAGGGTCAAGAGCTTCGCGTGATCAATCGAGTTCTGATGGGGAGCTTTTCGACTTTAAAAACCCGAAAAGCCGACACGATGCGCACGCACATACGCACGCACCCGAACACGCCGCGCACAGACAGACGTTTTCGTGCACGACACATCACGCGAGCGTAAATCGACTTCAACCCGCGCTCACCCTTGCCCCACGCAAACCACCCCCTTCTTTACACCGTTCTCTATTCCGTGTGCCTACGCCCCGTTCGTCTTTTCGGAATTTATAAGCCCGGAAACGGCGGAACAATCCAATTACAACGACGGTTAGAGGTGTATCGGGAAAAACTACCATCAAAGTCGTCCACCGTCACCTCAACCACCACTACCACCACCACCACCACCTCCAAAATCACCTCGTACACGTACATGTAAACTGCAATGTACTATCCCTCGTCGTGTCACGAATTTCCGCCTTGCCACGACACCGTAGCGCATGCACACACTCGCACACACACACACACACACACACACACAAACACTAGATTACGTACGTTGGGTCGGTGCATTCGCAGAGTCAGATTTTCGAACGCGTGTGCGTACGGTACGAGTACGACTTCCGGTTTCCTTGAGATAATGACCCCCCGGGGACGTGCGGGTACATAGACGATACGAGAACGGAACTTGTCCATACGTGAACCTTGTGCTACGGGTCGTACGGTTAGTATATTATTTGTCGTTAACGCTGCGAGGTCAGATTTTCGGAATCACGTGTAGTCTTTACGACGACGGATTTACTGGTTTTTATTTTCATTTCCTACCGCCCTCCGAACACAGCGCGCGTTTTTACCCTTCCATAGGCTCTATCGTGCCGCAACTCACCGTAACGGACGGTCTTTGATTGTTCACCCCGATAAACTCGTTTGAAGATAACCGCTCGTTTTAATTATTTTTATAAATAATATTTACATACGTATCAGGAACACGATTTTATCTGTGCAACGTGTAAAACGAATGTTTTTCATTTTGTTCGTGTCAAGTACGATTGTTCTCTGATAACACTTCTTTAGTCAGGGTCCAAAGTATCGTTATCATTATAATATCAAAGACCGAAAAATGTTTTAAACATAAATCGTTTTGTAAAAAAAAAAAAAAAATTAAATAAAATACACTTAAACACACTTCAGTTTTATATCAGGATTAATCTTGAACAAACTCTAAAAATAAAACAATGATTATTTTCAAACGTTAATTTTTTCTCTTTACACAGATAAAATCGAGCCCTAAGATGTTCATGTTATCACTATTTGATGATTTAATATTCTTTGTCGGTCAAAGTTAATACAATAATGTGGTGTCTGTACTAACGTAATTTTAATACATTAAATAACTTCTTTTAAAATTAAATTGAAAATTTAAAAATCAACTGACCGTTGGGATAGTCGGAATACTATAAGATAAATTGTTTTTATCTTATATATTACTGGGGTGGCAAAGTTGTCATTTTGCTTTACCTGACATTTTTCAACGGTTGAACTATTCATAAGAAACACAAATATTTAAATTGTTTTTCGCAAACATACCCGGAAAAACGTGGTATTTTTCTTAACATATCAATTCTTTTGTTTCGTACACTAACTCCTTAGGGATATAGGCTATCATATTGGCTTTAGTTTACATGTGCTAGCCTGAAACAGGTCAGCTAATGTATAATTCTATTGCCGAAGATTATTTAACCGAGATATCCGTTTTCTGGCAAAGCTTCTCTTTCCTTGTATTTGGCCCGGTATTATTAGTGAAAGTAAGTATTGTTATTATAAGTATAACTCATAACTCATAGTTTACCGTCACGTCACCTATATATTGTATTTTTCTATGTTTTATTCCAGAACTCTTGCACTCTCTGTTGCACATCAATGTTTAAATCGTGTTTGTTCATGCGAATTATATTACGCACATTTCAAACAATTACTGTTTGATTGCTCTGATTGAAAATTCTACAAACTGAATAAAGCCCATGATATAGTTAGCTATAATAGTATTAATGTTCACATTATGGAATCCTTTGTTTTTCAACAAATTCAGCTGCGAAAGGTTTGCGTCGGATCTAGTTCGATGCCTTGTCAAAATCGGTGTAACTAATATTTACATACATCATTCTAAATTTATAGGCTAACGTTGCAGTTACGCCAGTACATCACTGGATGCAAAAGCACATTTTCTAGTCGTAAAACCTTCTTGGAATCCAAATTGTACATCATCGTAACCATATTCATTTTATTTTTTACTAGCTCTGCTATGCATAACGTTTAGAAATATTTTTACGACGTGGCCCATCATTAAACTTATTTTACGGTACTGAGAACTGAAAATTTGTCTGTATCTTATTTAATTTATACTTGGATCGAATGTCCCTCGTCGACAATAAAAATATAATAATAACTGAGTGGAGCATGGTTTAATTGATTATGATGCACAGCGATTTCCATACGTATAATTTGTCGTTAACATAAACCGGCATAATTTGTTGTCAAGCAGCCACTTTATAATTATTATTAGTAATTCTTATTGCATTATATTTATTGTTTTATTTATTTTTTATTCTTTGTACATTTAGCATTTATATTATTAGATTTAGTATTTTCTGTTTTGTTTCTAAATGGATTCCCTCAACGTATTTTCTGTTTCTAACCCTATTTTCATCCATGACTCTCATTATACCCGTTTTCTTATCTCACAAAGTTTTTCCGTCCATCATTTATCTTTAAAATGTTTCTACTTGTTTGTACTTCGCACTTTTTGTAGATTCATGTAAAAGAATATATATATATATATATTTACTAATTAATTAAAACGATCATTCGTCTAAATACTTAGTTGTACGGTGGACAAAGATTAGAGTAGTCTACCTTAATCAGGACATTTTAGAGAAATAATGATGAAGGTGAATTTTTTTTTTTTAAGTTTTTAAGTTCTAATTTTTTAAAAATTTAGTTTGTGTTCCTTAATAGGATAAAACTTTATATCTGGTTCATTTAATTTTCTTTTGCAATTCTTTAAGTTTTTCTTAATTAAGCCACTAAAAATAATTATTTGTAATAATATGGATTGTTGTTTAAATTCAAATTTTTCAAAAACTTCGTCGTAAAAATATTTAGCAATTCATCACACCAAATATTATATGACATAATATTTAACTTTAATAATAATATTATTTGTGTGTTCATATAATAATACCGATGAGTCCACATTAATTTTTATTTATTTTATGAGGAAGCAAACTTTATACGGATATAATAATGTAAAATGGTTAATTTTTTGACCATCCATCATTTCATTAAATAGTGTTGTTTTAGTTCTCGATAGTATTAAGAAATTTATATCTCTATATATATATACATAACATATATTATTGACTTCACCTCTCCGTTTAATTACTTGTAAGTCTCAATAGTTACGCCACCACCGCCGAATTACTGTCAATATTTACTGTAGTTTTAAAACTTCGACCTTTGTTTCCCTTTATTTTATCAAATCGACGTTGATCTCTTCCTCACTTTCTCCGTGCCTTTTCTCTCTCTCTCTCTCTCTCACTCCCTCTTACCCTCTTGCTCACCGTCTCATCACAAACGCTGGAAAGTATATTATCCGCGAAAATGTTTCCCGTGTTTCGTTTTATCCGCAAATGTAATTTATAAGCGAAAAAGTATATTATCGTGTAAATCGATGTAGAATCGTCGGTCGAGCCTAGACGAGACGCGTCTATGTACGTCCCCGGGAGAGCGAAAAAAAATGAAGCTACTTAACCCTAAAACTACTGTATGTATGAGAATGTACACTATACCTGTGTGTGAAATAATGGCAACGATCGATTTTCAATCATTTGTTTTTTATTTTTATTTTTTTTTGCGTTATTCCTGTTCAGTTTTGCGTTTTATTTCTTTATTTTTTTTTTCGTCACTCAGTGCCCGTACATAAGCAGAATGTTATTCACGAGGACATATTGTACCGGCACGTGCATTATAGATTTCTGTATACACGCGCACACACATGCACACATACGCACACACACACACACACGCATACACACACACACACACACACACACACACCATACAAAAATACATCCGACCAACAGCTTTTTACAGACGAATAGCATACCCTCTCGTGCGGAATGTACTAGTGGTGGGAAAACGTTTTGTGCGAATAAAATAAAAGCGGATCGTAAAACAAACGCGGATGTCTTCTACACGTATTATTTTATAATATTATACATGTGTATATGTGTTTGTATGTATGTATCGGTAATATTTTTGTTTTATTTTAATATTTGTCATTTTTATATCACTGTAGTTACCTAATCTGGATATAAAATGTATTATTTTTACGTTTTTTCTCCCGTAATTTGATAAAAATACAACTGACACGCATGGATTTCCTTCGAAAATAAAATATATATATATATTATTTATACAATATTCACCCGTACTGTACTAGGTATAATCATCAATCATAATTAGGATAAAAAGAATTAAACTTAAGTCCATCAATTTTTATTTTTATTTTTTGTAATTTATCATTTTATTAAAATGCATACAAACAGCTGTGCATATGATTATAACACCTGACCTTATTATTCACCTAAAATTGTTCTTTCCAAATCGTTTGTAAATCATTTTTACTTTGTCAATTTTAAAATACCAGTATTAGTGATCAGGGTTCATAGTTATTAATTGATATTTTGTTGGTAAAAGTTTCTAAAATAAAATTTATCAAGATCCACTACAGGAATAATTTCTGATCAGTGGCGGATATAGAAATATGAAATGGGGGGGGGGAGCTAATTTGTATTTACAGAAAGACAAAATGTATAATTTTAGTAAATACATATATTATACACATATTAAATGTTTAAATATAAAAACAAATATTTTAAGTATTTACAACATACTTATAGAATATATAACATGTTCAAAGAGGGAGCTTAAGCCCCTTAGCCCCCCCCCCCCTTGGATCTGCGCTTGTTCTTGATATTTACATCAAAAATATCTAAACATATAATTATTGAATAATAAACACCGTGCTATTGTTATAAAAGTAATTTAAAACCAATGTAAAATCTGCGCATTAAATTACGCACCAGATCCATCAATGAGTAAGAGCTTACGGTGGATTTGCTAACTTGCTCACTTGCAACGGATACGGGGGTGAAACAGAAATTTCAGTCCCGCAGCACGTGAAGGAAACCATTGGTTACGACCATTACAATATAATATATTGTATATATTATATGTACTCACATAAAGGTGCATTAACTTATAAGTAAATAATTTTCAAAATCTACTATTTCATTCGAAAAAAAAATATATAAAAATTATTTATTTTCGTGTTGATTTACGACGTGCATATAATTACACATATTGCATTGCGCTAAACTCTAAAAACAATTACCGACTCTGGGAAAATCCGTCGTATACATATTGTTTTTCAATGTTGTCGCCAACCCTTTCTGTGAGTCACGTTAAATGTAAAATGCGATGCCCGCCGTGCATGTATGGTAGCAATAGCGGAAACCAATCGAAAAACGCTTTCGAGTTCGATTGAATGCGAACGAAGGAAAACGACACCGTGGGCACAGAACGTGATACCTATTCCGTTGCCCGGTGTCCGATGACGTTTGGATGGCGATCGTTTCTTCTCTTTATCGGGTATGCGCGTCCGCGAGTGCACTGCGTCAATGGTACCGAAACTTTTACGGCTACAGAACCTTTAGAAAATAATTTGTGGTCGCGTGAATCCCAGTGTCTATGACCTAACGCCAATTTATCAGTTATTTCTGAAAAACCAATACACTAAAAAGTGTTTCAAACATACTTCGTAGTTAATGTTTATATACGATTACTGCTCTCGATGTAAACGAGTATCTCACGGAACCCTTAAGATTGTTTCTGCGGAACTTTTAAGATTTTCCGCGGAAACAGACTTTGACGTCGGTGGATGGACGATTCACGGCGCAGCAACAGAAATAATGATGATCAGTCGGGTGAAACGCGAAATGAGAACAAAAACGCAGCGAGTCGTACAATGCCGGTGGCATTACAACGTCTTACCGTGTTAAAATGCGTTATACGTCATGTTACTTATGCGTGCAGACCACTGCGAGTGTTGATATTTTTTTGGGTTTTTTCCTTTGATTGCCATCTGTAGATTTTGTACTTTCGCTAAAACTCTTTAAAATTGTTAATTACAGTACACTCCGCACCAAAAACCTGATTTCGCGTCGACTACCGTACAAACGAACATTCGTAATGCGTACGCGGACGTGCTGCAATCTCCGTGGGCAGATACATACGTGCGTGTACGTTTGCGTTAGGGTGTACTATTCGTTGAATAATGTCGCCATTAACGGTGATCGATCAACGAGCGCAATATAATATACAAAACGTTCTTGGCAGCTGACAATTGATCGCGGACGGAAAAGGAATATAATAATAATAATAATAATAATAATAATATATATGTGCGATGCGTGTTCACGCAATAGTTTCGAACGCACAAAAGTACGGGTGAAACTGTTCTGTAGATACAGAGGGAGATGCACGCTGTGTGAAAGTAAGTAATAGAAGATTCGAGGAAAAGAAGGATAGAGCGAGAAAGGAAGGAATAAAAACGTCGTTGAGACGTTTCAACGCCCAGAGGATTATGTGCACGTACACATCTGGCCCGGAGGTTTCACGTAATATAATAAACCCATTGACGAGTGATGAGGCGACGGTGCGAAGGATGATCGTCAAACATACAGGGCGGTCCGGGAAATCGTCCGGAACCGGTTTCGTGTATACATTGTTCCTGGTTGCATTTTACTACATTATAATATTATCATGCAGTGCGTTACGTAATTCGTCGGTTTTTCTTTCTCTAATTGTCGTATGTTCCCCATCTACGTGTGGAGCTCTAGTTTTATCACATCAAAAACGTCACCTTCGTCTAGCGTTTTAGTTTTGGCACCATCACGCACATTCGATACCGCCACCAGTACGGTGATGACTCGAAATGAGCGTATTCCAAATCGTTTATTCCGAACACAAGAATTTTCCGTTGCTCGAATTTGCGTATTGACCGGTGAATAATTTGAAAACGTGAAACATAATTACATGGAAGAAAAAAAATTTGGTTCAACAATGTTTAGCGCGAAAACCTATGTTCACTGAATGACAACGATGTCGAACTCAAGAACGTCTATTCACGAAGAAATATCGTACTTTAACGAAATCTTATAACGTCGGTTTGCTATAGCCACAGTAAAAAAAAAAAAATTAAGTTCTATAAATTTTGTTCATTTTTCGTCTTTGAAGTTTTGGCTCATAATAATGGCGTTACGCTGTAAATTTCTACGTGAACTACCCTGTATAATATACAGTATCGTATTGTAAACTATGATGACGTGACGTGTAACTACAGCAACATTTGCTTTGTCCGTCTGGTTTAGATACGAAATCAGAACGGTCCCCACACATGTATTTATATATATATATATATATATATAGACGAACAGCAACCTGAGACCGATAAAGTTAATTAAATCAGTCTAAATGGGTATATTATATATATATATAGTGAATATATCTGGGCCTTAGATTCAGCGTTGCTTCTGTTGTTAGGAGTTACACAATACGTCCCGGAGGTTATACCGACACACAATCCAAGTAATGGAAAAGGAAAAGTTGTATCCAATATATATATATATATATATATATATATATAGTATTTTCTAAAGCGTATGGCACACGCAGTAGTACAAAAGATCATCACCCCGCACTGTGATGGCCGACGCCGCTGCAATCGGCACGGCTCGGATGAAAAATGATTTTCCCTAAACTCTCGGATTTCCACGGCTTAGAGATCTTTCGCCGGGGCAAGTCCACACACGATGCAATGAGACCATTACGTTACACGACCAGTCCGTCGAATGTTAAGGGCGGACGATACTTATCCGCGAGATTCCGTGTACAAAGCAGCAAGAACATAAAGAGATGAATATAATTATTTATTTTTATTTTTAAACACGCCCCGAATTTGATTTGCCACATCACGGACGTAATATTATTACGTGAACATACAGATTAAGCGCGTTTTTTATTATAATCATAAAAAAAAATATTAACGAAAACCGTTCATGTTTATATTTAGTGTAATACCAATGGACAGAAATGTATAACATTACATAACCCGATTAGATTATTATTACATATGCGCGTTATGGGTGTTGGATTCTTTTCGAACGAACATAGTGAACGCGTTTAAATCATATTTCGTTCCATCCTAAATGCTAATATACTCGTTATGTAACATCTAATTTGTTTCATCAATAGCCTTTATGCTAATTTTAATCGATAATATAATTTCGAATACGCCATTGTTCAACATTTTTACTTTTCAACTTGAATCATTTCTTCAGAATTATTTTCAACTAGTAATAAGTAATACGCATAAATTATTATCATGGTATTTGTTTATTTTATTTATTTTTTTTTCAATAAAAATTTAATACTTCATTAGATATAAATAATCTATGAATTGAAACTAAAAAATATCGGATTTGAAATATTTTCTTAATGAATTATTAATTAATACAAAACAGAAATATTTCGCAGATGAAATAACTTATGACGATATAATGTTGCGATAAACTAAAGCTATGGTTTTTATTTCTAAATATTGAACGTAATAATAATATTTACGTAAATATTTTAAATTTGGGCATACTTTACTTTACTTTTATACTATAGGTTTTCCGATTATTGTGCACCCAAATAACTTATATTATTGATGCTTGTTCGGGAAACAATTAAATTTAAAATAATAATTACAATAAAAACAACATGGTTCTTCACCGAAATGAGTTGAAAAAATGAGACAATTACGAGTGCCCTTGAGTACGCCCAGCGCCCGTACTTCGCGCTCGTCTATATAATTATTACTTGACTTTCCGTCCGCAAGCCTACGGAATAATAACTATCGAGAAGTGGAGTTATTTGTTAAAATATCAATAGGAAATATTTAGTCGACAGAGTTCCATGGTAACTCCTCCTCCGGTCTCGCGTGGTGGCCCTCAGACGATATTAAGTTATTGTTTAAGCGTCGTATAAAAAAAAAAAAAAAAAACGGAAATAAAATTAAAATGGAAAAAACAAAAAATAAAAAAAAAAGCAAAGAACAATAAATTACGAGGGGGAAATAAAATTACATCGAATCAATACGTACCCCCATACCGATCCGGTATTGGAGCGGGTTAGGAGAAGATCCGTCGAAGGGGTACGGCTGAGCCCCCGTAAATTACGGGCGAGCGACGGTGTGTGTGTGCGTGCGTGTGCATGTATAGGGGCTCGTGGCAATCAATCTCAGCGAAATAATCGGTTCTGTCTGCAAGGTAATTGAAGTAAGCCGCGGCGGCGGCGATAAGAAAAAATTACCGAGTTTTCCGTTTTGACGCAAAAGCCCGGAGACGCGCTTCGATTTATTTCGGTGCATAATTCTTTTAAACAAAAATACACCGTCAATTTTAGCCACCGGCGAGCGCCATAAATTCAACGTCACGGCCAGGAGGAGTATAATAATATAAGCGGACGTATTCGGCTCGCGAGGCGCTTCGGTGTCCTCTACCTGTGAATAAATCACGGCTCGGCGTTTTCCCGCAGTATATTATGTATTTGTATCAATAAAAACGTTCACCGGTAATATTGTGACATTTCAATTTTCCATCGGTCAGCGAACATCGTGACATCATAGGTACAGTGGAGTATCGCACACTATAAATTTGTTGTCGTTGTGTAGCTGTATCGGTTGTACCTACTAGATTTTTCTTACATATGCAGTGATTGAAATATTATTATTTACCGACACTGAAGTATTTCGGGTAAACGAAATGTAATCGTTATTATTCTTAATATTATTATTACTATTATTAAAAAAAAAAAAAAAAAAATTATTATTATAAATTATTATTATTATTATTATTATTATTACTATTATTACTATTATTATTATTTTTATTATTATTATTATTATTATTATTATTATTATTATTATTATTATTGATATCGTGTTC
This sequence comes from Sipha maydis, assembly GCA_034509805.1. Lineage (NCBI taxonomy): Eukaryota > Metazoa > Arthropoda > Insecta > Hemiptera > Aphididae > Sipha > Sipha maydis. Next base: position 25,644 of record JASXSY010000916.1, on the reverse strand, counting down.
AACCATTTCGACTTACATAATTTATTTGCAAAAATCATTTTTTCTATCTTATATATATATATATGCATCGATACATTATTTTAGACGTAATCGCGTGACGTTTGAATTTAACGGTTAACCAATTGCTTTTGTTTCTAATATAAGTTTTTTTTTATCGAAATTGGCAAAAGAAAAAACAAATTGTATTGCAATGATTGCTATAGTTGAACGTTTAATATAAAACAATTCGACATATCCAAATCCTTCAATTATAAATTTTAAATAAATTACCTTACACTCAGGATTTACGATGAATTCTTCATCCGCTAGACATATATTTACTTGATTAACTAATAATCGATAATATAAAAGGCAAAGTTCAATATAAGTAACTAGTTTTTTCTTCAGATTTTCGTTGATATCGAAAAACAATTAAAGTAATCATAAAAAAACCTTTTTCAAAAGTTATGGTTTATCTTATATTATTCACGAAACTTTATAAACTTAATCTATAGTTTATTTAGATAAATAAACTTACTTGTGAAATTATTTTGTTATTTATATCGGAACTTAAGTAAAAGCTTTTGTAGTCGAAAATACTACAAATATGTGTGTTACATGTTACGTAAGAGTTTATTTTGTTGCATAACGTCTACTTTTTTCGTTTTCATATAAAATAGTTGAAGGCGCCTCACAAATAATTCGCAACCCCCATATCGCGTACCACTGCTTTTTAAAGTACCTACAATTTCCGATCTATTGAAACGCTGTATGTGAGATTTTCGGGAGCAGATTTACTACCCTAAGAGTTGTCCGAGAAAAAACGGGAAAACAAGACGTTGCCGCCGTTAGATCAATACATGCCTCGATTCACGCAAAATCCAAACGCATTTTCATCGATGGTCTGATATTAAATGTCGGTGATTCGGATGTAAACGTGTTTCCATCTGCAAGATTTATAATAATACTATTATAATTCGCTCGTCGCGATCCACGAGCGTGTTATAGGCGATCTAGGAACTAGTGGTCAAACGAAGTTTTCTCTCTCTTCCTACGCGGTATCTCGTAGTCATTAAAAGTTTGAGAACACCGCCGCACTAATACGAGTGCCGGTTCCAACAACGACGGAGGTAATAAATCTTGTTGTTATCGAATTTGAAAATTAACCGCCTTCGGATCCGACGTTAAGAATTCTCGTTGTGCCCGACCGGGTTCTCCGGGTATAATTGGATTGAAAATACGTTTGATAAGAGTCAACATGGCCGCAAACATCTCGGGAATTCGCGTCGCTTCTCGAGGATCACGCATTGTTTATCGACGATTTCTGTAAAATCGACGCTAACGAATTGGACAGGTATATACGTAAACGACGAACGATAGGCGTACAATAATAATAACATTGTAGATAACGATGCGATTACAGGTCGAAAACGAGCAGCCCGGAGACGAATATAAACTTATCGACGGGATTTTTCTGGGATTGCATTATTTCTTTAGTACATCAATGATGCGACATATTGTAACACTGCCGTCCCTTGGTACAATAACACCCGTAGATCGTCGAGTAATTATATAATATTATAGTAATTATATGTAAAATCATAAAATTCAAAACCGTGCACGCGACCACCACAACAATATGATGTATTAGTAGTACGAATCGCGCGTTAAGCGATACGCAAGGATTAATACGACGCATCGTACGTCATCTGCATCGCTATTGAGAAAAACCGACTGGGAATGAGGGAACGATGAGCGCGTCATCTATAATGTATGTTCTCCTAATAGCATCGTACGAAAATAATCACTACTTTAAAATGCCACAAATGCACTTAGGAGAGTATCATAACTCTTAGTGCTATACCTCGAGTATTTACTATTCCGGAAATATCAGGGATTAACTCTTCTCAACTATATAATCCCAAATACGACAATGTCTCGCATCGTTCATCCAAATAGCTGCCAAATTAAACGATGTAGGCTTAAATGCTAATCCATTCGATTTGTATTATTTTGAACTTCCCGCAATGCGTACAGAACGCCTCCGATATAATAAATATTGTTGCAACTTTTTTTATTTTATTACAACGCTAGGAATAATATACAAACGTAGTAATAAGATTAAAAAACTTTTGAAATCCAAGAAAGAATAAGTTACAAACTATGTGAGGTATTTATTTTAATATAATTGTCTTACCATTTGTGTTATACGTTGTTTTTATCGTAAACCGTTTTTAAATATTTGTTTTTTATTTGGTTAAATAAAGTTTTGTATTCGCTTGTATGAATTTAATTTTAATTTTATTACTACGGAATCGGATTACAAGTAAGTACTAGGTAAGTGTAATGGTACGAGTTAAATTGCAAACGAAAAAATAATTATATGCAGGATATATGCTGTAACACGGAGAATTAATATTGATTAATATATAATATACGTGTACGTCTCTTATTGTTAACTAAAAAAATAAAAAGTTGTCTCTGAACTCCAAAAGAAAAACGTTTTTCAGCTCATAATTTTGAATAGACGTGAAACGGACAAAAAATAGAAATAAAATGAAATAAAAATTAGTGAACTATTCACGTACAAACTCGCCGTTATCGGACATTTAGGACCAAATCGTTCAATTATCGACTAGGGCGTAGGAGTAGTGGGTAATACTGCATGCGAGGGAGACGTGGAAAACGCATTACGTTCGTCGAGTTTACCTGTAACAAATTGACGGGAAACTTGGGGGAAAAGGTACTATTATGAATACGAGGAGCCATGTGATCTGTTAGCTGTCGAATAACCGGTAGCGGGCGTTAAATTAAAAAAAAAAAAAAAGAAAAAAAAAACATCAGAGGGAAATTGGTTGAGCGGGGGGAAAAAGACACGGGAAATTATTCAAACGCGCTCGTTTCATAGTGAAAACGCGTCATATACGTGCAGACAAATCTGGGGGTTACGAAGTAATTGTATACTGAAACGTGACTAACCTATGGCGATTTTTCATTGGCAGGCGCTCGTTTGTTATATAAAAACTGTTTGTTCTTCTTCCCTTTAAGATAATAATAGTTGATTTATAAACTAATTATTTTATCACACAATACAGCACATGTGCGCTGTGATGGAAAGATAATAATTTTTCAAAATCGATTTACTGTTGAACGCACGCGCACACACACACACAAACACATACACACATACACGAGTATACATACTTATAGATATATTGCGGACATTCGTTATCATTCCGTGTCGAATTTATGTGTTACAAAAAATAAAAACACTATACTCGTCAATAATTAAATGTTTTGTTTAATTACCTGTTATACTAAAGACATTCATTAGGTGATTGAAAAGTTCGAACTTCTAAAGCACTTTGAAAACTACAAGATTTAGAGCCCTTTTTTTTTTTTTTTTTTTTTTTATGACATTATATGATTGCTAGAAATGAGAATTTTATGTTATTTTTTTTTAATTATTTTTATTTATTATACATTGAATTGTATTCGTTGCAAATTATCAAAATGAAACATAATCAACGATTCATTATATTTAGTAACTAATGAAAGTATGATAGAGATAGATAATATATATATATATATATATATATATAACGTCACTTACCAAAAATGTTTATAAATTTGCTGTAATATTTAAAATAATAAAATACTAATAAGTGATTGGCAGAGTAGTGTGGATTGGTCCAAACGACTCAAGGGCCTGTTACTAAAAAGCCTAGTTATGTCTACGCGTGTCAATGTGTCTTACAAAGTAATTTATAATGCATCCATTATTAAATATTAATGTGATTACAACGATTGATTGAAATCTTTTCTCTAACACTTACGCCATTGTTGCGGTTTAGTCGCTTCGTTAGAGCATATTACAACATATTATTTACAATATATCTGTTGTGCGAAATTTCCAACTACATAATCATATACAGAAATATGTTGCAGAGCACGTAACCTTATTACGAACAATACTAATAATCATATTTTGATAAGCTCACTGGAAAATTGATTATCATAATTCCGACAGTGAGGTTCTAGGAAAATAAACCTTTTTTAAAAAAAATACGAAAAACTTGAAATAAAAATATTTTAATTAATGAATGCGTACAAAAACAAATAATCAAATCCGTGAAAAGTTATTATTTAAATTTAGATTTAGTTTCATACAAAAAAATATAAACAGGAGGAAAACAAATATCGTTTAAATAATACATGACAAGTAAAATAAAAATTAACCGTGATCGTATTAATTATTTTTCATTTGAAAAATACTAGTTAGAACATTATAGTCAATCGTGACGTTTTGATTTACAATTTGCATAATTTAGGATTTTATGTGATGTACTTAACGTTTAAAAACTGGTGTTTACATGCTTATCCTTCGTCGAAGGAGTCATTGAACTTATAAAATAAAGTCGTTATCGTTCAGTGTACATAATACTGTTTCCGTAAGTAAGTCGTCTAAATTTAACTCCTTCAAAAAATATGCACAGCAAAAATATCAGTTTTATACTCATGATACCTAAGAAAAATAAATAAATATGTCAATAACATAACACGACGTACAGAATTATTCTTCCTTGAATTTCTGTCCAACTTAATATGATTACTTTCATTCCAAACACCGAAACAATTCACTTGAATATTAATACTAAAATAATGTGAATATTATCATATTTTATAACAAACTTCTATTAAAACAAATTTGTTATTAATAATTTAACGGATGACGAGTAACTGAACGGTTCGTTGCTCACCACCCTTATTCAGTTCTTCCCTGTAGTTGATTAAATTTTTCCAAATTGTCTCCAACGTAACGACAAAATTCCACATGACGTAATCGATTTAGTGGACAAAAAATAAAAAAATAAAAAAATAAAAATAATATCTTAAAAATTACATTCCCAACTTTTAAATGTTTTTTTTACGAAAGGATGTACCTATATATACGTGCGCGTAAATATTGTACATGCATTGCGATCGATAAATTTAAAGCCGAAACTAAATATTTCACGTAGGGTATCTACCACGTACGGGCATCGTACTGTAAAAACGACGTCAGGCACTTAGTCTAATCAGCGTTTTTTTTTTTTTTTTTATATATTTTTTTATGTACCTACAGCATTCACTACTGTAATGTTAACCGTTAACCTTTTATTTATTACAACTGTGTACCGAACTATCAATAATAGTTATACTAATCAAACGATTCTCAGCACAATATACATGTTATGATGAAAATGTTGAACCGAAAAAGTCCAAGTTTAATATTGTGTATTTTTTGTTTTTTTTTCTGATCGAAATGATTATTTTTAACCTAAATGGCGAATATTATTCTTCGGACAAAAATAACATTTTATTTTGTTATAAAACTTCTTTCTACTACCAATTGATCGTAATCTCTTTAATCCCAAAGCTATTTTAAGAGTGTGTATACTTAATTTTTTAAACAAATCCATCCGCCGAATCTTGTGTATCCGTTGGTCCGACTTAAGTAAACGCCATGTGGTGAACAAAAAAAAAAAAACAATGTCGTTAAAAGCCGTATACTTAACACACGTATCTGTTTAGTTATTTATTTCGACCTCCTTGTCCGTATTCGTACATTGATTTATGTATAAATATATAAATACATTAGACCGAGGATCGGCACGAGTAAAATTATATTGGTACTAATTGCCTTAAACTATAATAACGGTAGAATCGCAAACGAGTTGAACACGCACTTCCAGCTTTTTGCTTAAATTGATGATTTAATAATTGTTAAAAATTACATGGATCTTTATTGCGTAAAAACGTGCACCAATAAAACAATTTTTAGAAAAAAAAAATTGATTAATCGTAAACGTCTTCATTGATGGTTGATTTTCAAGTATGCTAAGTAAGTACACTAATTCGTTAAGAACTTCTCTCTATAATCTACACGTTTTAAACGTGGTTTGATTTTGATCCCTACCGAGATCGTATACAATTCGAGTGTAACTTTTTTTTATAATCCTAGTTCAATCGGACAAAAAATGTAAGCGACACCGGTGGTCTATTAAATGACTCGAAAAGATCGATATTGAACACGATATGGAATGTATAAGATTGATGTTTTTCATTTCTTGGGTGCAAACGTGTTAAAAGGAAATCCTGAAATCATGACCATTTTTTTTTTTATTTATTTTTTAAAAGTTTCAAAATTGTCACCACAGATATCTGCCATTCGAGCGTTCCGTGGTCTCACAATCAACTCGGGCAACATATATTCACGATTACTACAGAGTGCACGAATGGAGAGTGGAAGAGTGGGTTGAGAGGAAAGGAAAGAAACGGAAGGGTACCGTTATCGGGGGTGGGAATTAAAACGGTGAATAAAGAGACGGCGGCGGGTCGCTTTTGTTCCAGAGCTGTGCAAAAGCAGTGAGAAATGATTCGACGGGCGTGCGGCTGTCAGTTCGTGGGCCACCGAATCATTAATAAAATCTCTCTCGCCCGCTCCAAAAACCCCCATGTTCCCAACCGACAGTTCTTCTCCACTCTCTCTTACCTAACCGATCTCACCTCCGGTCCATCTCAACACATACACACACACACACACACACACACACACACACACACACACAGATATACATACATATGCCCACTCGTCGCTCTATGCCGCGGTTCCTTTTCTCGAATTTATTTCTGTGAGCATTGCTGGAGGAGAGCTGACGCACCACGACTCGACGACGGGACGTTTGCAGAGCGAAATACTACAATTTTAAGGCTGTTATATTTTCCTCCCACCACGCTCCTCCTCTCCAACCCTTCTTCACATCGAATAGTACGTGTGCTAGTTTTATATAAATATATATATTTATGTTGTCCTGTGCGCTGCGGCTGTTGCTGCAGTAGTCGTAATCTCCGGGCGCGTCCGTATCCCTCCCCCGTGCAGTGGAGTTCAGGGAAAGAGACGGAGGCCACAGGCGGAAAAAGCTTCGACCTAATGAATAAATCCATCTATAGTTTCGAATCAATCTCTGTCAACCCCGTCGATGACGTTCATTGTTGGAAAATGTAAAAGGCACAATATTTCGATACACGCGAACAGCGACCCACCCTCTCGGTATCTCATCGTCCCTCCGAAACGCCGCCGTGACCCCGCATTCTCCGCCACGGTTTTCTGACACTAATAATAATCGCACGTTGATTACGTGATGTATGACTATATAATACATACAAAAACACAAACACACACACCCACACACATACATACACACACACACACACATCAGTCTCTTAACCAAATTTTGAAATTAGACGCGCTTTGATCATCGACGCCCGCTACCGCCGTCGCCTGCGGCACATTGTTATTGTGTTAACAGAACAGTGGTGATAGCGGTGTTTCCCTTTCGAAAGGAAGGTGTGTACCAATTCCGCCCCTCTCTCTCTCTCTCTCTCTCTCCCAAACATGATGATTTTCTCGAACTTTTTACGGTCGTTCATATCGTTATTGTTCCGCTCGTTTTCGTCATCATTTACATCGCACATTACATTACACATTACATCCACGTATACAATACGGCAAATGCATGTCCATCACGTAAACATAGGATCGAACACCCCACCGTGGAAATTCTAAAACGTTTCATGTTCATGTGTAATCATTGATTATATTTATAGTCAACGGCATGATGTATCCGTGGACAGCGGTCGAACGGTCGTGAGCAGAAGTATAACGCATGAAGAGTTTTTTTCTAGCCCGGTATACTTTACCTGCTTTTTTATTCTCGAAATGTATACAAAGCATTAATAGCATCTAGTATTATCGTTTGTGACAAAAAACTTAATTTTTGTTGATGGTTCGAAAAAACTTGAACTTAATGAATCCGATTACCCAGTTAATAAAAAAAAGGAAAATTAAAAAAACTGTACAGTATAAAGTTATGATATAAAGAATTAAAAAAAAAAAAAAAAAAACAAGGAAGGATGGGGCTATTACATTGTTTATTACAAGACAAATTAAAACAACAGTGGTTACGCTATGGTTCAACTACCTACTTTATTTTTGGTAATTCCAGCACTACGTGTACTCACATACAATGGCGTGATGAAGGGGGTAATCGAGAAACGGATACTTCTCGGTATTTGAACGGGTGGGAGGTGGATTGGTAATAATTTAGTTTAATAATTATGAATTTAGGAGATATAGATGAGACGATAAAGAGATGAAAAAAATAAACCTATTCGTTATGTAAAATTATTTTTTTAAACAATTGCTAGTGTCCAATAGTCCAGTAGCCACTAGCTGATAACAGCAAATCAAAATAAACGTGCTATGAAAAAGCAATACATTTAATACGGTTTATCACTGTAATTTTGTATGTTATTTGTTTATTACGTACTATGTTTTACTATGTTTTAGCTGCATTGTTTTAATTTTTCTATGCAATCATTGTTCAGTGAGCTCTCATGTACGTGTTGGGAAGTGCATTGAAACTATACTTGCCTCTGAAAATATATGAGTTCGTCATGCTACTGTTCATATAAGACTTTCAAGTGTGCCTGTAAATATTTTATGGTACAATAATGTAACGATAACATTACATAGTATAAAATGCACTACGTGTTAAATGTCCGTATTACAAACAAATAGTACACATATAAAGTTCAAAACACGAGGTAATAATATTACGTACTTCGAATATGATAACTTAGGACGTATTATTACTAAGTGGAGGGAGCGATGGCTTTCCGACGAATGGCTTTATTTTTATTTTTTTCACAAAATAGTTTTTCTGGCAATAAAAGCCTTACGAATGTGCCCACATGGCCTTATATACAACAGCTTCAAATCCAACGCAGATGGTTCTTAAAAAATGATTCTTTAAAAAATATAATTTCTTCATTTTCACAGAATAGTTTTGAAAACGGCACAATTCCCAGAACACTCGTTGCCGACCCAATCCGTAACGATTATTTCGTAGTAATTTACAAAAACGATAATCCCTTAATTTCTGTATGGATGATTATTCATTTCAGTAATACTATGGTATTGAATATAGTTTTTTTTTAATCGTTTTAAAGCTATTTTCGAAAACTAGTAATTACAACGAGAACAATATATTTTTTATATTGAAATTTATTACGAGAGAACTTCCCGTAGGCCACTAAGTTGTACCTAGTAGATATTAACTAGGTACATTTTTAAATATCGTTGACTAAGAAAATGTTTTGTTTTTGTAAACGTTTGAAGTCTAAAATATAATGTGTAAAATTATATACCCTGTATAGTAAAATATATAGTAAATCACCTTGGGAAGCAAAAGTTAATTTTCGAATTATCAACGACGTAACGATATAATTATAATACAAAAAATTAATCACACTGTTTGATAATAGGTGTGATACTGATTGATATATTATAATAACAGTGAATTGAAAATGAAATACAATGAAAGTACTCAAGTAGTATAATGAATAAAAAAATATATATAACCCCTAATAATTGTTTATTTAACAATTAAAATTTGAAATGTTACTTAAGGGTAATTTTTTATCTAATTTTATTTATTTATTTTCGAAAAAGAAAGTCTAATATTTATACTAAAATGTATGCACAATAAGTTAGTTTGGTACAAGTGAAGAATATAATGAAATGTGAGTATACGAATTATTCCCAGTTTCCCAATTATTAGAATATTACCTAGTGATGACATCCAGCACGTATGTTTTTATTTATTTAATATTATTCACAAAGATGGTTTGAATATATATATATATATATATATATATATATATATATATATATATATATTATATCTCACCGGAGTAGATTTATTTAAACCACCCACCTACCCCGAAAAAATTGTTCTATTTTCACCCGATTAATATATTATACTATAACAGTTTTAACGTTAAAACATTAATTCTATGTATCGCTAAATATGTTCATGAATTTACTTAATTAATTAATTAATTAACTTAATTTATCAAACTAAAATGTACCTTAAAATGTTTTTACCTGGTCACCGCCTCTGTAAAAGGTGTTTATAAACTGCCTCTGATTATTTATTATTTAGATATGCTAAAGTAGAGGGACCCTATATCATTTTAACTTCGTCATCGTCTTGGATTATCGGGTAGTGTATTTGTAGCTAGTCTGGATATTAAGGGATTAGCGAGATATAAGAGATTATTAAAAAATCTAGATGATCTGTGTTAAATTTAGACTACATTTTAAACTGTTTATTTTTGGTATGGATTTTTATGAACTGTTTTTCAATGAATAAGAACAAAAAATAAATATTATACGATAACTGGTGAACTGCCTGCTATTGGTATGAATAATAATAACCGGGCACATTTGTGTATCATGATGGAATAATAATTTTAATTTTAATAATATAATAAAAGTAGTATGTAAACTGGAAAATTGTCATAACATATTGAGTACATTTTAGAACACACGATTGCTATAAATTTAATCTTATTCGAATGCACATGTTTTAAATGAACTTTTGCCCAATAATACGGTCGATCTAATCAACGAGAATCAGATATTGCACGTACTGTGTATTGTTTTAAATCTCAAGTACACAATTTATGCAACGTTAACTAAGGACATAATGTTGTATAATGATACTGTGGGTTCAATATTTTTATTTACGAAGACAGTTGAAAATCCTACGAATTTATAACTTTCGGAGATCGACGAATCATTTAATATACTCGTACGTTTATCATAGCAAACCATTTTTGATGAATTTAAGAATAATTTAATTCAATATTTTTCCCATCGTGTGTACTTTACGCAATGTGTTGTGAAATCATATTGTATTTCAATGAATATTACTATTGTTTGGTAAATTATTCATCGGAAAAAAATATATGATGAGGTTTTCCGATTTTCCATCACGGTTCACGTAACGTCGAATTGCCAAAATGGTTTATAAGCTTGTGCACGAATCACGTCAATAATGCCCCGTAGTTCTGCAATGGTGCAGCAAGTTACACGCAAACTCACATTAATCCATTAATATTATATATCTTTAAACCAAAAAGAAAGAAATAATTCCGCTGACTGGTAAAATCGATTCCGACCATTTTTCCCCCTTCACGCGGTTACACATCAAATAATAATGGGGCGCAGAATTTGTCTGTTCAACCGTTTTTGCAGTTAAAGAGGATTTTTTTTCTTCCCGCGTACATTCAGTTCGTTAGGCTCGAAATTTTTTTTCAACTCGTACACTATAAATGATTGTAGAACGATGGATGGCGTGGAATATTTTTTTCACTACATAATGCGTGTTACGTTATGCGCGACAATTATTTTCGATTGGATAAAAAATGTACAAGTATAATAAGTAAGAAAAAAATGATAGTCTTTATAATATAATACAGTTTATTAAAAAAAAAAATATATAAAAAATATTTCAACTTGCCAATTTCCTGGAAGTAAGTCATTGAAAAGTCTACAGCAAATGAAAGCCTTCCTGCGAGTTCGCTAATATTTAACGTTGACAGGTTAAAGGAAATTGGTCAGCAGAAACCCGGGAGTGTAGAATGCGTATCCTCGATTACCGGTATGCAAACGAGGGATGATTTAAAAAGTTAAAAGCGACGAAGCACGTTTTCAATTACAGCTTATACAGTCATATTCGTCTTTAAACTAGACGAGAATTCGGACAGTGAGTTAGTGGAAATACAAACTGGTCCTAAAAATAAATAACGCATACCGGGCAGAAGACGAATAATAATAAGCCAATCGTCATTGTTAAACCAAATTTTTAAAAAAACGCTTTTTCTTTCGCATAGTGCTATGATTACTAGTTTATCGATGGGTCATAATACAGCCGATAAACCATGTTTTTAATTCGACATTAAATTAATTAGTTTACATTTAATCTATTATCGATTTATGGCAAAAAACAATGAGTAATAATCAAACTATGCTCGATTACACAATGTGGTGAGTTATTTGAGAATTATTTTGTTCACCGTTATAACTCTTTAAAATTAATGTTGAAATCTATTTAAAAAAAAAAAAAATCAACATTTTCACGTGGCTCGAAAACTGTAAAAAAAAATCTAAGAGAACATATCGTTTCTATGTAGTTCGTTCATCAAAATGCCATAAATGTTCAATTAATAAAACAATGACTGTGTTTAAAATAACATTTATAACATGGTGCAATTAGTGACGTTAAATATCATTTTTGTTCAGTGAAAATCAATAGTTATAGAAATTCACATAGTATCAATCAATTAGTAATCAAATTGCCTATATTAATTATATTTTAATTACTCTTTTGTGAACTTGTGCAGAATTTCAGCGCTTAAGTTTTGTAATTAAAAACTAAAACTTTTTTGCTCTCTATCGAATAAATCAATTTGACTGTCGTTCAAACGTTTCTCGTTGAACTAATAGATAAACCAAATACAATAATATCGCATTATTATTATGTTAAATAGCTCTTACACTCGGCTCCGAATTTAAAACCAATAACGTTAAAACTCCGTTCGACAACAAGACGCGTACGCGAACATAGGACAAGGCATTTCAACAAAAACATTAATACCACAACATTGCAGTCAAATGCGTTTTAAAAATCGTTACTCCGTCCGGCGCTTCAATGAAACAATAACTAATGTTGATAATATATAATATAATACGATGTTGTATAAAATTTCGTATCGTGCCCGAGACGTATGTGTACGCGTCGTCAAAGTCGCAAGGAGAACAAGGAAGTTGTGAACGAAACCAATTGAATCTATAAAAGCTGAATGCAGAACGAACGACGATCAAGTCCTTTCCGTATTATCATGCGTGGGTGTGAACGACGTGGAATAATACGGTCGATTGAGAGCCGAAGGCAAGCGAACGATAATTATTGTTTCTCTTCGCGCGACGTCGTTAATGTAAATCTTAAGTTCGAACCCGAAACGAGATTCGTGCGTTGTCTTCGTTTCGCTCGCATGGTAGACACCAGTAGGTGCACGCATCCGTAATCAAGTAGTATTAGGACGGAGAAAATAATGCGATTTTAAAACTTAACCGCACTCGGTCTTGCACTCCCCTCCTCCTTCCCTCGATATATCGTGATCGGCGGCCACGTCATTGAAAATTACACGGGCTTTTGAAATCAAAAATCACCAATCCTCTTCCTCCTCGATCACTCCGTCCCTTCCACCTTCGGCCGTCGACTTCAAAATCCAATCAGCGTAAGACAGGTGCGCTCCATACCTCCTGCCATATCGAAGTTTTGGTTTGTAGTGAACACTCTCGCCGTCTCCTCGTGTGCGCTCAGCGACGTCACTACAATTAACGCGACGTCTCGTGTATCTCGTTATACGTAGCATGGTAAGGCGGACTGTGTATACTGATTGGATTTAAACGACGAACGCTACGGCGGAACAAGAACGGGGATATGGAATTTAAAACAAGTAAACAGAATGAAAACAAACCTGCAGGCTCACTCTGCAGACAGATAATGAAAACGCGTACGCGTGAAGCAACCAGACATGTTTTAAGGGCACTGGCTTAATGTGAGGGTCGCAAAAAACAAAAACAAAAAAAAAGATGGTTAAAACTTTTTCGTTTTTATTTTAAACATGTTTCTATTGTTTCAAAAATCCGTCTACAGTACTTTATGCATACTTAAAACGAAACAAAAGAATTATCAGTTGTCCGACTTTCTTGTTTTACATTATTTTAGTAAACATAAACAACGGGTCTGACCGCCAAATCGATAAGTCTTCTACGCATTGTGTTATTTATCGTATGTCTTAAATTTTGAAAAACTACTCTTTACAATTATTTACTAACCGCGGGTTACAGCTATAGATACCAGTCATTTGGAAGAGGCACTTTGTTGACTACATTATCGCTTCCAATGAACCAACAGTCCTTTATACTTATATACATTGCCAGAACGTTTTAATAAAACTGAAAATATTGTTATTAGCATAAAAGGTTATCATTGAAGCTATTCAAAATAACTGGACGCTAAGTCGATATTTGAAAAAATATCCAGGTTTTTAGCATTTCCCGCTACAAAATGATAATTTAATATAAACGAAATTGTTTCTCGAATTACTTTTTTGTTTACATGCTTACGAAACAAAGAATATTTTGTGCATAACTGAGAAGTATTGAGAGAAACCCAAATAATTGCAAACCACATCAGAAATCAAAATCCACGAACTGAGCTTCGAGCATAAATAATACGCATTACGTCAAATGACTAACTATCGAAAACCAGAGAAGTAAAAATCAAACTTTTTCCAACCGTGAACCGATTAGTAATGTAAATCTAGATCGTTAATGTACAACACACGGAGAATCGACAGTGGAAAACCGTCGACCAGAAAGCTTCCACCGCCACCGCCGCAGGTCGTGAACTCAAGTCACACGCGTGTGATCAAGCGGAAACACGAATAATAAAAATAATAATAAGGTAAAACGAACACAGATTTTCTCTTCCACAAGGCTTATGATATTTTTAGCAAGTCAATTTGATAAAACATTTTTAATAAACAAAATCGCATACATCTACTTTTAATATTCTTCTCTCGTGGTAATTATTACTACTATTATTATTATTACTATCGGTTGAGTCAAGTATATTAATTTTCGATGACTAATTTCGTCTGTAGGAAGAGTATACTGTACTTTACGTTTAAAGAATCGAATATACCATAACTTTATCAACGTAGTATATAATATTCACATGTGCTACAAAATTACGCCACTTGTATGACATTAGTCAAAATCACGCACATACTTAATATGATGTAAAACACGATGTAAAAAAAAATAATAATAATAAAAAAGTAACAGTAATACTAATAGTAGATTGTTTTTTTTTATTTCGGGACAATAATAATAATTATAATAAATTAGACTGTGATGATTATTTCATTGTTAGTCTCTTACCATATCATTGTCGCTTTTTGTTCTTCTAAACACAATTATTCTACTGAAACGATCAAGTACAGTTATTTTCTAACCCCATCTACTGTTGTTGTGTGTGTAATACAAATATTAGTCAATATTTTATCGTGACAAAAATATTCGCATTGTGTGAACAAAAACTCCTTCGTTCAAAATATTTAAAAAATGTGGCACATCGGGTGGTGGTTGAAATTAAAAAAAAAAAAAAAATTAATAAAACATGCGCTTGTACAGTAACGCCACACACGGAATGTGTGTAACAATAAATGATTCATCTTCTGATGTGTGTTGAATTACTTTGTTTTTAATGAAATAAATTTAATAAAAGGTTTAATAAAATAATTTAATACGAACCAAAGTTTTTCCATTTCCTGGTTCTTTTTTCCTTTTAATCCTTAATAAATATAGCTGTGTGTTTTAAAAACAAATACCTAATTAAGCTTTTTTTTCTTCTTCTCTCTTTGTACGCTGTTTATGCTATTACGATTTTTTTTTTTTTTTTGCAAAAGGTCGAATGTCTAGGAAACTCGTGAAAATCACAGTGTCCTCTATCATAAAAATTGCACGGTTCCCCGGGGATAATTATCTTACTCGGGTATCCGACAATATGTAATTAACGAAGATTTCTATACCTGCAGAATGATCTTCTTTTTTGCTTTACTCCTCTCCTCCATTTTATACTCACCCCTCCCATGTTCTTTTCACAATTTGCCTCGTATTCTCTTTTAGGTTTTGACTATTTTTTTTTCTCCTCGAGGCGCATTTCCTCGTGTATTTATCGACCGAGTTCTTCCGCCTCCACCCGCATTGCACCGTGGTTAGACGACCCACTGCGGGGACCAAAAATACATCAAACCGCCATTAACATTCGTAGTAGTACATTCCCAGAGCCTACGACTCTCGATCCGGAATTTTTCATTTTTATCGGCCATTCAAAGGCATACTTATTAAGTCATTATTTTATAATTTTTGAGATCGTGCCACAAACAAAAATAAAAAAAAAAACTATTATTTATTAATTATACTTGATTTAAATTTAAAACCCAAACCGAGCAACAATCCTAAACAACAATTTTTTATTATTATTTAAAGTATCCTTTGTTGTTGTTCAATGTGTTTTGATAGAACATTGAATGTACTATACAACCAAAAGTCATATTACACTGTATTATGTACATATTATACATTTATCTGGGATTAAACCTGCAGGTTTAATCATGGTCGCAGTTTCAGAGATTACAGTTGAATACAAATTAAACTCTGTTAAATGTATGTACTATACGCATTCGCTAACATTCGAGATTCATCTATTGTTTTCATATTTTTTTATTCTTAATTTGTATACACTCGATGATGCCGGCCGCATTTATTGAAATATTATTGTTGGCAATGTTTTGTGGAAGAATTTATATTGATTTAAAGCTGTCGCAACAAACATCTCAAATCATTTATACTATATTAGATTTCATCATAAACACACCGACATTAAAAATATGAATACGATTATTTGTCACTCTTCGAACATTAGTAAGTTTCCATGTGTAATTTTGCTAAAATAATCATAGCACTGGAGCCTTAAATATTCGAGCTATCAAACAGTTGCCATGAGATGTTTAACATCGGTTTTTATTATTTTTAAAACATTTACTGGACATTATTTGACTTGTATTTATAAGAGTAAAGAAGCGAATTTCTAAAACATTATTCCTGGACACGCGGGTATAGGTATTGTTACATGACAAACAGCAAAGGCAATAAAAGACGTTTTAATTAACAAATGTTTTAACTGATAACGGAATAAAAAATGATTAAATTATTCGGTGTTTTTTTTTTTTTTTTTTTTTTAATTCTATCAAAACTTCAAAGCGTATATAAATTCAGTTAACTTGAAAAATATATACTTATAATTTCGTTTCGATTAACGGGGGCTTTTGATAATTTCGTTTTAATGCGAATAACACGCTTTTTCAACGACAGCGGACGTACGCGAGCGCATTAACAAGATTTAACAATCAACCGTTTATGAGTAGAGTAAATTATACGATACAACACAATAATAATAATATCTTATAAAATGCCGGTGTCTCGTCGTCGAGATTTCGTATAAGAAATCTCGAGAAATAAAATACAAACCAACGCTGTTAATTGTTTTCATCATTGAGCAAAGCGTTTGTAATGAGCCGTGACGTTTTCGACGCAATACATCGCGCGAACGTCTTCGTTTTACAAATTATAATACTAAGCACCTAGCAAAACATTTTGAACGTGACAGCACAATTTACAGCCGGTCGGTACATACATGTCCACATATTATATAATATTCATCTAACATAAATGTATATACTCGTGTATAAATAAATACGAGCGCATACAACTCCGATAGTGGTCAGTCTGAGACTGTTTGGAACTTTTTCCCGAGAGGAACATATGAAATATCTGCCATGAAAAACGAAACACGTCTATTAATTAAACATATAAATGTACAAAGAAGAACAACTAAGCTCCGTGTACCGTGTTCAATGTTTTATCTCTTTTATGTTTTAAGAATATAATAACGTGACAACAATTTGAAAAAAAAACCCCGGTTAATTTTACCGTTACGAATTCTTCCGTTTAAAATAATAAAATATAAATTTTAGATCTTATTAATATGATTTGTATTTTACGAATATCCTTCGACGTTAGATTATTTGTTTAACATCTAATTCAACGAAAAAACATAATAATGTAAATCTACTAGGTACCGAGAAATGTGATGACGAAAAAGGAAAATGGACAAATAACACCGCAGTAATGTTCATATATTATACTCGATTCCCTGTAAAATGTATATTTTATTAAACGCCACAAGCAAAAAATAAAATAAAATATTATAACACATAGCGCGGGCGTGATGTATCTACCCTTGTCACCAGTCATGAATGTAGGTTAGGTACCGCAAACGGTGCAGTCGAGGTGCAACGGCTGCAGCAGCATCAGTAACAGCTGAGCTCCACCGGCAAAAGCCATTTCCGGTCGTCGCGAACCGATTGAAAACCCGCCAAATTTCAGACGCGATTGCCCACGACGGCAATGAGTTCCCTCTGCCCTCTCACTCCATCGTCGTACGACACAAGCCGATTCTTCCGATGAAACACCAATGAACACAATCCGATAATTGTATTACCACTGAACACGCTGCGCTCTCTAAACGTTGCTTACTTATATTTTCCGGTGGATTAAATTAAAGCGAAAACGTAATCGTGATCGAATACTGTATTGTAAATGGCTGCCCTGGTATATTAATCGAATTCGCGTCCTCGCTTGGAACGGCTCGTTGCACTCGAGGGGCAGCGTCTACGTACGTTTCTAAAAATATCGAAAACACGAGCACGCCGTGTGAACAGGATTATTGTGGTGCTGTTGTTTTACATACAGACCGCAGCAGACACGGATTTCGGCTCGATCTGCGACCAATGCACGTTTTAATATCTGCAGTGATATGTCTGCAAGGTAGGCCGACCAGAACTGTGCCTTCCCCGGTTTTATTTGATCGATAAGGTTATATTTTTTTTTTTCAACCACGCGTTCGTTTATTAAAATATATCGAATAGACGTCTACAGATTCCAGATGATTTACGTCCGTATAATAAAAAAACGTCAGAGGCCTTAAGGACGGAAAATTCTAAAACCAATAATATGTTCGATTTTCCCTGTTCAGGCAATACTGGACGAACAAAAGAGAGTCCATTTAAACGGTTCGAAAACGCCACTGAATAACTGTAAGAATCCCGATAAGATGGTACAGACGTGTTCAAAACGATTGATCGGACAGGAGACGCGAAAACAGTGCCGGAGGGTGGATCGAGTCGCGGTGGTTCGGGGAACAACGTTGAGTCAGAGTACCAAGACGATGGGGAAAAATGCGTTCGACGCGCTCGAAAACGTTATCGGCGGCGGGGAGTGGTTGATTAGGAGTTGGGGGCAGATTAATATTTTAATCCATAGCTAATCCTTTACATGTGCGCGTTCCACGGACGACGAACACTCGAGATAATTTATGATGCATACGCCACTAATATAATATTATAGTGTCGCGGCCCTGCGTGTTTATATTTTGTACTAACACCACAGCGTCGCGTCATCGTCGTCGAGCTCGTCGTTATGTTTTGTACGTAGTTCCCGACGCGTTCTGCTTGGATGCCGTCCGCCCAGACTACTGTATAATACTCGTACGAGTGACGGGGTCGTGACGGAGTTCGAGCAAAACACATGGCATCGAGTCGAACGAAATGAAAATAATAATAACGAAAATAACAACGAAAAATTACACATTTATATATATATATACGAAAAACGTCTATTTTTTTTTAATTTAATTTTAATTTTTTTTTTTTCCGGACCAATTACGTACCCAAACGTCATTTGTTTTCCCGGACAAAGTATTTCGGTCCAATGCGCGTTCCGGGACGAAAAAAAATAAATAAATATGAATTTAAACCGGCATACAATTATAACGATTTTACCCACTATATTCGTTGAATCCGCCTCATAGATTTTCGTTTTTTTTTTTTCTGTTTCAGATTCCGTCTCGTTACGTTGTATAGTTTATCACACGTAATTAGCATTGTCTGCGAACGTACAATAACGAAAATTGACATTCTTATATTTATAACACTATTAATAATAATAATAATAAAATAACAATAAATACCTTCAGTAGCATTGGTTTCCCATATCTTACAGGGCGATTCTTTTATCGTGAATCAATAACAGTCTCAGGATTATTGTGTTTTCATTTCTATTGGAATTCCTTCACAACGTTATTAGAGTGTGGATGAAGGGAATGATCTAAAAATAAATATAAAAAAATGTGTTCCTCTTCACATCCTTGTGGAAAACGTTCTATAACAATGAAACACGCATATTTTCTTATACATAGTATATACAGCTGCTGTGATTGGTGTTAAAAAACACCCTGTAATATAAACATAATACGTGTGTAAACGGAAATCACACAAGAAAATAGTTTCAAGTTTGATTTTTACTCAAAAATATTAGGGTAAATAGAAGTGAGAAAAAAAAGATTAAGTATGGTAAATAAAAAACATACGCATATTACTCACGTTAATTCAACACAATATTTGGTCTTCACGCGATTCTTGTTATTTTAGGACTAAACAATTATTAGAATACCGAAAGTGACTGACGGCCGTGTGTAAACATCATAGGTAACTCGGACGGTATTATATTTTTGTGATAATAATAACGTAATGCTGACTTCTCTCGTTTAAACAAACATGACGATCGTCTGATAATCCGCAGCTGGAACTACAGAAATCAAACCGTATTCGATTAAGTCTTTCGAAGCGTCGTTTAAATTCAATGTTTACGGGTCCGACATACTCATTCGATTTATTTACTTTTACAACACAATTTGTTTTTAATATTACATCGCCTCCTTTTATTTCCAATTAATATGGCGTATCGATTTTTTTTTTTTACTAGATAGCTCAAACCGTTTTAATCGATTTGGCTCTGAAAATATTGAAAATATTTGCACCTCTAGGATTTCCGGAGACGTCAGATATACTTTTTTAAAAAAAACGTGCTTTTCATTTTAATGTCACTACTGTTTTATTTTAAATAATTTAAATATATTTATTTTATTTTTTTTTTATAACCTTGGTATATAGGTACTCTTTATACATTTGGCTCAGTAAAAACCTAATCATTAAAAATATAAACCAAACGTAGAAGTAATTTAAAATCTTTTAATATGGTTCGAATTGTATATTGCCATAAAATCGAATCGTTGGAACGAATTTTGTTACTCTTTAAATAAAAAGCTATATTTTAGGACCCCTTGCAAAAATGTAAGTATGAGATCTTTCGTTATCTTATGCGATCTCAAAAGCACGATAAACGGTACATAGTGGCGTATAATAAAAATGAGATTTTACAATGCTATTTGAGTATTTTTTTTGTTCATAAAACAATATTGCTCGTTTCTATTACATAAATATGTTGTCCCATAAAATTGTACTTTTTGTAAACACTTTTATAAAAAAAATAAAACCTATACCTGGTGTAAGAATATATAAATATATATTATATTTTTTGTATATATATATATATATATATATATGTACAAAAAATTGATTGTTGAAACGCAAACGAGTTGAATATAATAATACTAGAAAAGTTTTTTAATATCAGGCAGGTGCAGGTGTAAAACGTATAAAAACTTCATCTCTGAGCGCGCGTACGCGCGCGTGTGTGTGTTGTTATGTATATCTGTGTCCTAAATACTACTGAAATGGCCCCGTGGCCCATAGGAAAAAGTCGTTTCGTGTTTTTTTTATTTTTTTACCGCTCGAGTCGTGTCGAAGAAATAAAACAATTTTCACGCACGCTCCACAACATACCTTAAAAATTATGGTTTGCATGTTTTTTTTTCCATTAAAACGTTGATGCGAGATTTTAAAACCTACAAATTTTACCATTGATGTATTAAAATTCAATGTAGCATTATATAGACATAATATTATTTATATAGAAATGTGTGAGTGTATGAAGTTTTATGTTGTATGTTGCAAAGAAAAAATGATTTTTTTCGTTTTAATCCAAATAACAACAATTTACAGTATGCACCTATAATTATTAAACATATACACTAATTTCAATATTTTATCAGATCAAACAGTGATTATTACTTTCAAAGAAACTGAGGTGTACTCGTATATAAAAACCGAAAACTATAAAACAAAAAATAAAATAAAAACCATAAACATCATTGGACAACTACGAAAACGAAGGTGAAGTAGTTTTTCTGAATAGACTATTTAGTTTATGGTCTCAAGGAGTTTGTACTAACTATAATTTTACTATAATTTTATAACATCTTATTCCACACGTATATTACACACTTTTTATATACATAATATTATTTAGTATATCATTTGGTTTTTCTGAAGCTATCTGGTATAAGGTGTGCACATGGTTTTCAATTACGTTAAACATTTTTAATTATTTGCATTTTTCGATTACATTTATTTAAGTGCCTATACTGTTTTGGTGGATCGAAAAAATACGTGAAATTAATTGTATTTGCTTTGAAAATACTTAACGCATAGTTAACGATAAAAGATTTTTTTTATTTTGTGAAAAAAACTGCTCAATATGTTTATTACTGTTATCGAAAATATTCTTAATTTTTTTAATACGCCTTCCCACATTATTACGTGGGGTGGGGTCTTTTTTTGTCGTATTCAATTTCCAGTTATTTCTATGGACGATCAATAATTCAACCGAACCCATGCGGTAAAAATAAGTATAGATACTATATCGAATAGAGTTGGACATTTTCGAACTAATGATGTTGAAGCGTAACGCAGTTTAATAATTAATGTCTATAAACCCTGGATGAAATTAAACGGTGCACACTCACGCATATCGACTTCAAGTCATTAAAAGTTATTTTTTTCTTGTACACATAAATTCGCTTTCACCTAACCCGACGTGATTTTTATACTCTCCTAGAGCAACGTTCGTACTAATATCATTATCATAACTATTATTATTTTTATACAAAAAAAATTTTGACGGACTACCGGATTGCAGTGGGTGACGCGCCGCGGTGTCCAAAACGATCGGACCGGTTTGAACTTTATTGTTCCGGTCGATGTAAATAAATAAACGAATAATAATAATAATAATAATAAAGAAAAAACACCGGACACCACTTAAACCAGGTTTTAATTGCTTAATTTGTAACCCCAGACACATTTCGTGTGTTAATAAAAACATATAAAAACTGGTTTTGGGTCGTTTCAATTAGTAATCATTTTGTCGCCCGCGCGTACACACACACGCAACCGCATTATATTATGTGTGTATCATGAGAATAAAAAATATACCTATACGTATATAATGCGGTCGATCTCGATTAAGATTGGGTAGGGCGGGTGTACATAGATGAAGGGGAGGGGGAATTGAGTTGTTTTTTTTTCCGATGTCACCCCGTCGTTAATAAATATGTGTGCGTGAGTATTACACATACACTGGAGGCACAACGATCGCGCGAAGCGATTTTATTGTTGTGCCCGTAGACCGGTTGTCCTCTGATCATAAAATATCACCATCGTCTCTACACGGGCGGCCCACCCCGGGGAGTGCGGTGGCGCCCAACCTGAAGCGCATTCTTCGTCACCAAAAGTCCTTGCACACAAATCTATACATGTCCGTCGGTGTTTTATTTTTTTATTCTTCTCCGGTACCCCTTGGGTGTCCAAACAAACGTTTACCGGTTATTAACGGAATTTCACTTTACACTCGACGCGCTCGCAGCCACACACACACACACACACACACCCACACCTACATCGAGTACCGACTCGTGAGTCTTTTTTGATTCCCATTGTGTGCGCGGGCGACGGCAATCGGTCGCGTCGCGTACCAAGTGTAACCGTAATGGTAGGTATACATTATGTAATTCTAGATTGCGAGGACACTGCGCTCCAGTGACGTCGCAGTCTCCCAGAGTTTTATTTTTCTCTACCGAAACGCCGATGCGTGTAAAGCGGGCCACCCCGATAGCGACTTCAGACGGACGAGTATTTGGCCGCAGCAACAACAACATTGCGCTGCACAATAATAGGTCCTTTGATGATTTCCACCCGATTCGTTCGCGGTGTGTTACACGAACACAAACGTGACGTCCAGTGGTGATACGAGCATATTACAAGGTGACGCTTTCGATCGCAAAACGTTTTAGGTATATTTTAAACGAGCAGATTAAAATTCAATTCAATCCATGGTCAAAATTCAATTTATGTAAAAATCGTGTATTCCCTTTTTGTTGACGGTATTGTTTTTATGTACATTCAAACAGACACCGCATGAAAGGGGAAACCGCTTAATGGGGGACAAATAGGCAGAGTCCCGAACGAATGGATTCGTTTTAAGCTATTCCACATCGTTTATTGGGGACAAACCATTGGTTATAAGGGACATAATAAACTGTGCACACCTACTTTCTTATCGAAACTCTAACTTCCTAATATCTATGTCTCTATCAGATTTTATATTATAATCACATGTTTAATTAATAACAACTATCCACGTATTTTACTTTTGTTAATCATTTCTTTATCTCCTGTTATCACATGTTCTATGAAGAATACGATTATGGATTAGTCGACTAGTTCGCGTACAAAATTACTTTGTCGATAATATATAACATAATTTACAGTATCATAATACGACTATGTATTACAAATAATAAGTTTTAAACAAAATATAAATTTAATATTTATTTTTTATAATTAAATTATAATAATAGACTTAAATAGTTTTTTAAGTCGGTTTATGGGGACAGATTAATCGCCCTGTGCATCTCCATTAAGCGAATTCGACTGTATTGATATTGCATTTAACCTAAAAATAAAATCTCTGGTTTCTGTCGTTTCGGCCATCATAGGAGAACAAGTTGAGAGTACTTGGTTAAATGTTAACCGAATAACCGTAGTACACGCAAGCACGTGGTCAACAACGGATTTTTAACAAAAATGAGAAAGACAATGCGTTTATGTGTATGTTCGAATTGTTTATTTTTTCGGTCGATTTTTATTTTCGTTCATTTTCATTTAGTCATAAATTAAATACCGAAGACGGTACTAGCATCTATTTAAAGTCGTCCTACGCCGCTATCCCGAAACAGTGGACCGTGAAAACGCAATTTATTACGTACGCCATATTGTGCATTTCAAGAATTCAGCGTCCATAATAGATACCGTTTACGACAAATGTAAAACAAAATTAAAACAAATTACTAAAATAACACTACACAAATACACGTACGTATACGTATATATTTGCATTTGCGTGTCTAATATATTATGTCTGCTTCAGTCGCACAACGTACCGTCCAATGAAACGCTCGCATCCGCAAGCACGAATTCCTTATTGCTCCTCGTTAGCAGACAACGTTGCGCAAGCACCATAAGCGACGTAAATGATTCGAATTAAAATGTCCCGTGATCTAATTTGGCATGAGTTTCGGTCGAGTAAACGATTCGGAAAAAGTTAAAACTTTCATTTGCAAAATTAATCGACCGGAAACTTATCTGACATCGTCAATCGGCGAATGATTCGAATTCACGCGGACCACGTGGTGATAGTGCGAAACAATTGAACGGAACAATTTCACCGCTATAATTGTACAATAATAATAACAATATTATTGTATAATCGTACAAGACTAAACATTGCGAACGTTTTTTTTTTCTTTTCCGGCGCGACGTTCCTACTTGATGGACGCCGCAGAACAAAATGCTGCACCGATTCGCGCGGTACAGTTGGCAAATAAATCGTTTTTTACTTCGGTTCACCGAAAGATTAATAACACTGTATCTCGACTGAATCCCACTAAATCAAACGTTAAAACTGTTGCTGCGGCCAAGCCATCTGCATCAACGCGATTAATATTTAAGAAAATAACGAACAAGTAATGTTCATGGTTTCCATTTCGTTCCGTTGACATTTTTATTTCTTTTTTTTCTTATTACACTAATGTTATACCGCTCATATATTCTAACGTTGATAATAATATATTCTTGCCAAAATCGGTTTATCAGTCGTAAAATATTTACTCTTGTTCACTCGAGCACAAAACAAGCCATTAGTTTTTTGTTATTTTTTACACGTATAACATAAAACAAGCAAAACGCTAACTGCTGTCATCTTTTCGACCATAAAACGTT
>JASXSY010000915.1:0-81419 GCA_034509805.1 Sipha maydis | reverse complement strand
TTTCGTACCTAACAAATATTTTATGTACTAATATTATAGACATAAATGATTATATTTCATTTCAATCTTGGACACAATATTCTGATATTCATTGTTTTTAATCTAGGAGGACTATGAAAATATTTAGAGAAGAGTCCTTCCTAGTTGCACCTATGGTAACCACATCGGCACATAACATAAAGTCTCACGTTCATGACAACCGTTTCAGAGCGACAACGCGACCGCGTCACGTGCTTTCCGTTGTACTTTGTCGACCGAGTTGCTCCGGAATTGTACGAAGTAGCGTACCCAATCAGTTAGAAATATTTGCCAGTTGTTGATGGTATATAATAATAATGACTATTATTATTGTTGTTATTATAACTGGCAACAATCATCAAATTAACATTATTTAATAAGTTTGGTTCAAGACAGTGATGCAAGAAACGTGCGAGAAAAATCAGGCTTCATCCAAATCACAACTATTCGACGATCCAGAAATACTTTTGAAAAATCAGAAACAAGCATTGAAACGCAATAATAATAATAATAATTATACTACGAAGCCGTTAAATTATTAAGGTAAAAATAAAAAAAAATAATCTGGTACGTTTGTATTATTTATAATAATTAATGGAAACCTGCAACAGTCAGTTGTATCCATCCAGATGAAATACTTTTTAAATACGTCGTAGAGATGCTCGTATGTATATATGCATTTATGCATTTTTCCGGATGGAGAGCCGTACCTGTTTGACTGGTATAGTTCATTATTTTGACCGTTGTATAATGGAATTTGCATTTTATTTAGTTAGAGAACTGCCAGCAGAATAAAGGAAAAAGCCACCGTTTTCCAGATTTACGTTCAATCGAAAACGTTTACAGACGTTTGATTTAGATCGGAAATCTCTAGTTGCTGGCAACCATACTTATGCTATTCAAATGCAATTTAAAAAATACACATCGAATCTAAAACTTCTCAACGTTTTATTTGTTTGTTTATGCATTGACATTTATTACAAAGTCAATAGATATTCAAAAAATACAAATGATTCGTATACCTTCAGTTAAACTTATTAATTATACAGTTTACATGTGTAGATGTTCATGACTATATCCTCATACATTCGTGTAGTCGAACAACACATACTCAAACGCGTGAATGTTTATTACTCATTGGGATATACTTGTTTTTAGATACGCGCTAAATACGGATCTCTTTTTCAGATTGCATATTGTATACAGATTTAATGTTAAATTAAGAAGGTATTCAAAAAGATTCAAAACATCACAAAAGCAACAGCGACTTAATACACGCATGGACATAATAACCAAAATGTTAATTAATAGAGATTATAATAAAATATATTTTTGATTTTATATGATGAAGTAGGTTGTACTGAATTACTTTCTTTTCCATGTACACTTACCTCTCTCTATCAATAATACCCTACTTCTGAACGAATAAATGATCACGAGTCACAGACTTTAAATTCAATTAAGGTTATTAAATAATTATAATATTATTTGCCTAACACCACCCTCCGCAATTATCCTGAATCAAAGAATCTGAATGACCGTCGTATATTCGTAATAAATTAAAATGTAGCTTACAATAAATTAAATTATGTAAAGAATAAAAATAATTTTTACCGATGGACCCAGACGCATAACTGCAAAACTATCAGTTATTTTTATATAAGTTGGGTTTTATTTTGTATAAATTTTAATTGACTATAAACTGTTTAAACATTTCTTTGCACGAACAACAAGTGTAAGCGAAATTAACTGAGAACAGGATAATATCTATTTATATATAGCAAATTTGTACACAATATTTAATAGCAATAGAATTAATATAGTATAGTAAGAAAATATTTCACTTCTCTCAATGGTAATGATTTTTTTAGTCGTTGT
The DNA here is from genome assembly GCA_034509805.1 of Sipha maydis. Lineage (NCBI taxonomy): Eukaryota > Metazoa > Arthropoda > Insecta > Hemiptera > Aphididae > Sipha > Sipha maydis. Next base: position 79,523 of record JASXSY010000915.1, on the reverse strand, counting down.
CTTTGTTACTATATATTTAAGAGTATTTTCTAATTAAACCATAAAAGCTCTACAATTAAATATATATATTTTAAAGTGTCTACAATAAATATACGAGGTTAAATATCTTAATTTATGCGCACAATTTATAATACCGAAAACTAAATATTCTTGGCATACAATTATGGAGTTCATTTTTACTGAGTATAGTAAAATTTACTATAGTTATGTACGCGTTTGAGACAGAAAAATACTTACAAAAGTATTGCATCTTCATAAACAAAAAGTAACAGTATAAATACAGCTATTTACGTATATGTAATTTTACAATAAAAATGACTGTATAGTTATTATATTTTATTAGTAGTATTGTAATGTACTCATGTTTTATTATAACTCTCAATTATATTCAAGACATTGATATACTTGTACATTCACGAGAAAAACTTCGATGTTTACCTATTCAATCATAAGATATAAATAATAAATAAAAAATTTTGTGACATAAATAAAAATTGAAAATTTTAAATCTTTTATATCATACATTTTGACAGAAATAGTACAATAAAACTTAAATTTCTTTATTATTGTTACGAAAAACAATATTGAGCTATAAAATCGAAAACACCTGATTTACTACATGATTCAAAAATTTTATTTGTGAGATAAATCACATTGCTTTTATTACTACATTTATGATAATTATTTTGAAACCATAATTTAATAAATTACGTCACGTATACCAAAAGTTCAATGGTACTATTATTGTTTATCGAAGAAGAGGTTTCAGATTTTTTTTTTTATAGATTATAAAATTATTTATTTTTTTGTGATATTTTTATTGTTGTTGGTTTTTATGCTTCACTTGGAATGTTCTATGTACACGATATGGGTCCATTTTCACTGTTCAAAAAAAAAAAAGTTTCACGTTCTATATTATTGAGTCTTAACCGATTACATCGAAAATTGAATCCTTGTAAACTAGAATTTAGGGAAGGAAATTGAAAAAAAAATCACCAAACTTAATTTTATTTTTATTTGTAGTAAAATTATCAAAAAAATATGATTATTATTTGATATCTTGTCACAAAGATTAGATTCATTTATAAAAAATAAAGGTTTTCTAGCGTTTTCTATAAGTTAAATTAATTTTTACTGTGCGTGAAAAGTGGTTAATAACGTCCAAAGTTATAATAAGTTAGATCACAACTCAAATTGTTGTTACTTCTTTTAATATAAAAAAAAAAAAATAAAATTTTAACACTTTTTTGGAAACATTATAATTTTGCATATAGTGGCAACTAGTATTTTATTTTATAACTTAAAGAGTAAATATTCTAGATTAATAATATTTTCTTTTTCGGATATATCCATGTCATAAGTTTTGAATGACAAAATAAAATAACAACTGACCCAATAAAGTTACATACCGATTTTAAACAAACAACAGCAAAATAGTGAAGATACGTTCTTAATGTGGAATCTAAAATGTCAATGTGAAAGACACAACTAAAAATATGGATATTTCCGAAAAATAAAATATTTTAGATCCGTCCATTAAAGCTCATACATTTTCAAAATCAATATTAATTATATTCATCATAAAGTCAAATATAACGCTTACTTATTATAATAGGTACCTCATAAAAAATATATTTCTAATAAAACATAAATTTCTACACCACAATTAATTTTTATTCTCTTAACATTTTCACAGTTTAAACAACGATTTAAATCTTAGACCTCAGATTTCATAAAACTGCCAAATTTTATTATTCTCTAAAAATATATAATTGAAGAAGGTATAGTAATGATATTTTTCTGTTGAAAATTTAACGATAAATTAGTAGTACATAGTTTATACTTAGTGTACATACGTATAATAACATATAGGATTAACTTACTGCATGCGTTCGAGTCATACAAAATATGAGATTAAAAATAAATAATTAACCAGATTAAAGTTTGTCAAGTTGGAAGGAACGAATTATAAACTAAAGTAGACATTCATATGAGCGAATAGAGCTTTTATGTACAAAATAAAAAATTCAAAATTAAATTGTAACGATCAAAAAAAGTAAATATATACATACGTTATTTCGTTGCATGGTTTACTAGTGGTGCATGGTTTTTAAAGTTTAATATATTACATTTTACGAAGCAAAAACTCCAAATGACTTATCGATTATGTAGTAATAACATAAAGTTTTCTTGGTAAAATATTACAATTACACTATGAGAATACGTGTGCAATCTTCTCGCGTTACAGGCTCTTTGGATGTATCATACGGGTTTTAAAGAAGTTTCGTAACCATTACAATATTATGTTCAAACGTAAATATTGTACTTTTTTAGTTAGTCAATCTTTATGGATATGGCGTGCGATTATAAAAATACCAATTCGCATTTCAATATATCTGTATAGAAATCATTTTAAGTCATTATTACATAATAATTTTGTATGTATTTCCTTTTGAAACATATTTTTAGGTTAATCAATTTTCTAAATCGAAATATTTATAACAAAATATTTTGGATAATATTGATTCCTAGACACTTGAATTTTAAAATCGAATATGGAATCAAGTGTCGATTATATAAACGCATATATTCAAATTTAAGATTAAAAATTGTATAATAGTGTATACATTTTACAATTTCTCTGTAAATACTTCATTACATACGTTGAAACTTCAATATTACTTTTAAATGATTGACTATTGGATCGATATTCGATTTTTATACATGAAAATATTCCCGAAAAAAAAAATGTGGTATGATATTTAAGATAATCACTGTTAAACAAATAAAAATAATTATTGTAATAGAAATTGGAATTTTTTTTTTGTATTAATGATATTTTACGGTGAAAACGTGTAAGTTTTAGAAAAATGTCATAGTCGATTTATAGATCTATAAATTTGAAGTGCGTAAAAGTAAATATAGATTTATTCCAAACAAAATTATTAGTATAATTCGTGTACTGTCAACTTGCAATATATAAAAATTAAATTGTCATAGATTTCTTAGTAAATATAGATTTTTGTAACACAACCAGCTATTAAATATAATATAAATATATTAAGTTGTGGTTTTGAAAACTGATTGAAGTTACTATTTTCAGGGAATATATCGACTATATGTTTTGAAATTGAACTGTGAAATGTTGACTGCCACGATGGTGAAAATCTACGCATATATAGTGCCATTGTTTACTTTTAGGCCAATGCAACAGCAGAACCCTTATCAGGTCGAAGTATCAGTGTTATGTTTGAATAGTTACCACAATTCGATTGTAGTTATTATTGCATTTTTCCCTCGACCCGTACATCTATTACACGGCAACAGAAAAGGAAAACAATGTTTGTTTCGTAACCCGAGAAATTCTCTCGGTTTCTTTTTTTCTCCTTTCAAAATCGCGATTAGATACTCGTATTTTTTACGAAATCCCCGCATATAGAATATTCTCCGTGGTATACTTCAAGAACACTGTTCCTTCTGGTCCATAAAAAATTCGCAGGAATGTGCCGCGTTAATAAAGAGAAAATATATGGAGATAAACAATATTTCACAGTAATGTGAGATTATAATTCGGGAGTTGGGCTATAAATAGACTACTTATTAGACTCTCAAGCAAAACGAAATGCGATCGTACATTTTAAAATAAATACTAGTAATATATACGTGATATAATGTGTGGTGACGTAAAATAGATAAATAAAATAACATTAATTTTATTCTAATATGTAAAGTGTCAAGTAACGGTTTCATGCAATAACAAATAAATCCAAGCTTCAATGAATAATGACCCGTTTACGTTACCCTTTCAGTTCGTTCGATCTGGTCGGTAAACATCAACACGTGGGCCTATCGTACAATACGTGCGCAGAAAATACATTTCTGTAAACGGATTAAATGTTAATATAGTATAGTTGACGCGGTGTTCATACTGTTCACGATTAAGTACAACCGTTTTGTCAATGTCACGTAGAAAGAGTATCCCATTAGAATCTTACCAGTCGTAGTTATGGATATATGCGGTGGTGATAGTCGAACATTTTATGCAACATGTTTATAGAACATAACTGGATGTATATCAAGCCAATGGTCTGATCTGTAATATTAGTGTGTCATTTATTCTTTTTTTATATAACTTTTTATTGTAAAATATCCGTAATCTTTCAAACGCCTTTCTTTCGGAACTGAGTTGTATGTATACAATGAGCTGAGCATAATATAAATACATAACTTCAGCAAAGATTTAACTTTTGACAGATGGACTTATTTAGACCTATAAACACTGTGTTTACTTTTTTTTGAGCACTATATAAATATTTTTCTGCGTACATATTTGCAGCGTAGTTAACATTCCGACCATATTCCTCGACTCCATTATGTCCATTTTAATTTTATATGAATAATAGACCGGACAACAATTTGTTTCACTTTTAAAAAAAAAAAAAAGTAAATAAAACGGTATACAAATTATTTACATTACACAATAATTCCACTGAAATGAACGGTGAATTCCTGTGGAAATATTTGAACACTAAATTAAATGTAAAAGGACTCTTTTCTAGAAAATATTCTGTTTTTAGAAGCAATTTTACTGTTATCATATTTTCGCTACTGTAGATCAAAAAAAGTTTAAAAAAACATTTTGCAACAAAAGATTTTATAGTGCATTATGTTATGATCAGCTTGCAAGTATGTAAATAATTGTGATAAAATTATTCAAGTTTAAGTACTTAAGTACTTTTTTGGTATCCAACACATTAGACATAAATTATTTAAATTGCACTATTTATAATAATTTTATTTTTATTTTTTGTTAATGAAAAAAAAATATACTTTTGTGCAAGTATACATTTTACATAACTTAAACATCTATAATTAACGATTTATTTTTTTAATACTAATTTTTATGATCTGTAGCAATTTATTTACAATAAATAAAATTGATAATAGACGATAAGTATATAATGTAAACGTGTATAGTGTATTACTTCGATACTGGAGTCAAGGCGAATATTAAGGTATTTGTGAAGTGTATGTTTGGTTACAGAGTAATGAGTTTTTTGTGATTTGGTAAAGGGTTTTGGATTAGAATATCTGCAGTTTGTTAGTATTAAATAATTTCGCCGAGCCCCAAACTTAAACATATCTCCAGAATGGTTAGTTTATTATTCAATTTAACCTTTATCATTTAATAGTTTTAATTTATTTTTTTTATAGTTGATATGTGTTACCCAGGTAAGACGCCGATCAAGTGTCACTCCTGAGTAGCGAGTAAATGTTCTTATACTTGTATACATTAGGAGAAGTTGGTGGTTGAGTTTGATAGAAAGAGGAAATTCTCGGAATTGTAAACTAAAGCCGCAGAGCATTGATTTAGTTTCATTAAGTTTTATTTCCCATTCATTATACCACAGAAAAAGAAGATCAAGGTGCGTTTGAATATATTGTGTGGCTATTTGAGGATCTGTGTGTGCGGGTAATAAGCTACCTTCGATTTTATACGTATTTCATACGAAAAAAATAAAATATTACAATAAACATTATCGCACTTATATGAGTATCTAAATATATCATATTAATATTATATTCATAATAAACGTATTTATAAATATTATATCCATCATGACAGTGAAATATTTAAATAGTACAGTGTAATGTATACTTCAATCGATTATCATATTAATTATGTATAAAAACTTAGTGATAGAAAATAATATTTTTTAACTATAAAGAACACCAATTACTTTCTTTTAGGTTGTGGTTAGTTTAACATATTTTTTAATAGCCGTAGCATGTAAAATTACGTGAGAAATATTATAAATTGCATTCATGTTATTCATAGTGATATCGTAAAAATGGATTTTCACTTTCTTCAATAGTCATCAAATCATATGAAGATCTACACTGTTTGATGCTCACTGTGTCATGTGCAAATCTTAAGTGTTAACAAAAAGTAGCTAGTAAATTCCACTATTTTTAAAAATCCACACAACTTGATTGGAAAAATGTAAAATAAAAGTATTTCCATTTGTGAATTTAATTTTAAATTATATTTATATTGTTACCCATAAAATATCCACCAACCAAATATTATAAATAAATAAATAAATATATATTTATATGAGTTATTAATGTCATAATAACTATAGTTGTTCAGAATAAGATACTTGATGTTTTCATCTTTATGCGATTTCATTAAAACAGTTATGCATTTAATTGTAGATTTATTTATATTTTAGTAGTCATATAGTACAAGCTGGATTATTCTAAAAGTATAACAATTTGAAACTGTAATTACATTTAAAAATATTTTTTTGACCCAAAATGAAAACGTTGTATTAATATTCACTTTAATTTATTATACTTTTATAATACTAAATTAAAACTTGTTGGCTTAAAATATAATTATGTTATTTTAGTTTTTTCGTTATAAAAAAACAAAACAATCTTAAGTAACTTTGTTGCCATTACGTTTTTTTATTCGAACTATATCAAATTCTATAAAAACAATGATTTGATCCCCATAGTAGTAATGAAACATGTTTGAAGTTAACGAAATACGTACCTATATTTTCCTATTATCGAAACATTTTTTTTCGAATACTTTACTCTACCTTTATTTCAAATATTCCACTGCAGTGTATTAAGGTAACTTGTTAAGATCTGTACTTAATAATGTTAATAAGTACATCATAAATACATCATACATTTTATACATCACATTTACATCAATTTAATTTAATTATTTTATAAGACTAATTAAATAATTAATTAAATAATTAATAATTAATAATTTATTAATAAATAATAAATAATATAATATAATGTATATTATACAACCACTTAAGATTACTGAGGATAAATCCGAGAAATATAATAATTTTTTTTTACGCTGTAATTTAACCGTATCAATGTTACATTAGAAAGTCTAAAGCTTACTTATTAAGATTTAAGAAAGAATCACACTATTAAATTTGTTTCATTATAACACACACGAGTTACATAGTAGAAACATAATTACACAAATTGATTATACATTTTTTGGAAGTGATTTCGGAGCTAAAATCCCTATAACATAAATTAAAGGGAATAACATTTTCAATAGCACTACGTAATTTCTTTTTTTCTTTCAAATCACCTGTAAAAACATAAAAAAGTTACTAAAGTAAAAAAAAAAAAAAAAATGTGATTTAAAGTGCTGTCGTGGAAATGGTAGTTTTGAAAGTTAATCACTGTATGAATTATATTTATTGTGATGGAAACAAAAACGATATTTCCTTAACAATTTTGTTCCTCTACTACGCGTATTATTATTAATTTATTTTTTGTTATAGGCATTTTAGCTCTGCCTGTAACAACTTGCCATTTATGAGTAGTGTTGTATAAAGATTATATGAATATCTAGATAAAGATAATATATAATTGGTAGTACAAATATCTAGAATTAAATAAAAAATGATAATAATTTAAGTATCCAGACAAAGATAAAAATTATTCACCGAAATAATTTTTTTAAGGTATATTTCTCGAGTTTAAATGTAAACTTAAAATGTTCATAAAAATTGTTTATATTGTTATATTCGCTCTTTTTTATAATTATTATAAGAAAAATGTATGCAGAATCTTATTTAAAATGTTTAAAACTTATATATCAATAAAATTTTTTTTGTAAATATTTAACAATGAAATAACTTGAACATTTTTCAGATTTTAATGAATTTTGTAAATTTTCAATATTTAAACGCTTATATAATAAAAAATAAATCGTGACTAAAAATTTGCTATTTTTGTAAAACCTATTTATAAAACCTTGTATTAAACTTTCGAATTTTTTTGTTTAGCATAATTATTTTTATAGTATTTTCTACGGGTTTTCTTTTTGTGTTTGAAAATTACTGATATTTATTTTTTTTTCACTTTTAATCTTTCAAAGTACTAATTAAACAAGATTTGCTACTAGAAACCACCCCTAAGGTTAAAAACCATAGCACTTTTACTATTCCAAATGGTGATGACAAACAAAATATATATATTATTTATTAAAATGTATTGAAAAAAATAGAAATGATCACACATAATTGTAAAATTAATACATCCTAAATTTAAAATTTGTACACCTAAATAAATGTATCTGGATGAAACACAGCACTAAAAAATATATCACACAATAGCACCTGTCACAATAAGGATGACTCACCATTGATAATACAAAAATCTTTCTTGGACATATATTTTATTTTTTGTCGAATTTATTTATTGTATCGAATAAGCCGAATACTTCTCTATAGTGTATTGGTATATCATTATAGTCTATCGGTTAGAGAAGATTCCGCCTTAAATAATTTTCACTGCGCGTAAATTTATGTGCCACGCTAAAAAAAAATGTATTACATGTACATCGTTGGTATGTCATGTCTAGACATCTGAATATAAGGTTAATCGACCTTTCCTGATGGATAATCAAATTCATAATAACAGTACAAATTCCTCAGCGTCACAGAATCATTATTCATTTGAATTTTTTAAATTTTAAAATATAAGCGTAAACTACATAACACTAAAATTAATTAGACAAAGTCACGGTATACATATTTAATTCCATTGATAAAATGGCGGTTAAACGAAGTAAAATATACACGAAAATAATTGTTAGTTTTTTGACAGAGAATTACTTTAGTCTTTGAAAAATATTACTTATATTTAAGTTTTCCAACTTAATGTACCAAAGTTACAATTTGCGTAAAACTAATTTCGGTGATACAATCGATGTTCAGAATGGACAAAAAGCGAATTTAATATTATTTAAAAGCAATGTACTTTATTTAAAAATTTAAACTTCAACTTCATAAGTAATAAGTGGTATACAAATTATATTATAAAAATATTTCAATGAAAAATTATGTAATTAGATTAAATTGTTCATACTTTTTTATTAATTTTAACTGTTTGATCAAGTAGAGTAATTTAGAATAATGCATTTTTTTTTTATTATACAGTAATTCACCGTGCTTGTGTAGTAATATTTCCATACGTGTTACAATGTTTTACATTTGTATTTAATTAGACATGCAATTTATAATTGTTATTCTTAATACCAACCATCGTCATATACTATGGCCAGAAAAAAAAAATGTTATAGAAAAGTTGTACAGGTAACTAAATGGTTAATTTATAACATCAGATATTTCTAAGGCATTTAACTAGACGGCCTCGCGAGTTATTTCCTATTTGTTTCACGTTTACTTGCTGACGGTTCTTCGAACAAAACTTTAATACTATGTTAGTGACTCGTTATAAGTACAAGAGTAATTAATAATGACGAAAAACTGTATATCAGCAAAACACTTAATATGTTAAAAAAGTAACTGTCTTTTGGCGTTATACTTAACATTTGTTCAATTATTTCAACTCATATAAAACCATTAATTATAATACGGGACTTATCGCTTTACGCTAAAATGTTCTCATATATTATACAATAAATTAATTTACCACATTTGCCACGAAACATTTATGCTATATACATTTTAATTCATAGATTATCAAACTTATATGTAATAAGTAATCGTTTTAATATTTATTCGTTTGTAATTTATATCATAACAATTAATAAGATTTTTAATTTTAATTATGGTATGATAATCAATCATATAATATAGTATTGTAGTCATTTGAATATAAATTTAAATTACAGATATAAAAATAATACGATTTACATCAACAAATGATGAAAAATTATATTTGATAACTTTTAGTGCAGATTTTATCTCATCAGAAATTAGAATCTCAATGATTAATTTAAAAAAGAGAGCCAAAAGGGATGAGAACTTATGTCTTAAGTTTCTTGGCATAAAATTCCTTATACAACTATATACATAATTCATTATAAATCATTTAACAACTTGACGTATTTGGCTCAATATTACAAGAAATCTAAACTGTATTGCACATCATTTATTCTAAGTTTAACTTAGAAATTATTTTTGAAATATTATCAATCTTTCAACGGATAAAATGTAACGAGAATGCAGTACTATATTAATAAGTAATAATGTTTTGTCTACATGTTCTAATTGTGCTTTTAGCTATATTTCTATACTTTAATTATTTCAACAAACGAGTGTCAAAGAGAGAATATAAACTAGGAAGAATTTTCGTACACATGTGTGTACACGTGGTACATGCACGTTCGTGTATATGATATATTATGATCAATGTTACATTTGATATTACACTTATATATTTAATTTATAGGTTTATCCAATAAAATGTAACTACTCAAATACACAATTTTATAATTCATCTCAACAGTAATATACTAGGTACTTTTTTAAAACTGTAACAAGTATAACGTAAATAAATATTTGTATACTACTCTTACGGTAACATTTATTTATCCTGCACATTTACGAGTATTTACATGTACTATAGGTCCGTGCATTCTTGTGCTTAGCTAAATTATATTTTCACACACACACATACTCACACAAACATGTTTAATATCAGAGTAGAGTTATGATTTGACTTGATTAATCATATGGATGTCTAATAATCAATTAATTATTAATTTTAATCAAAACAGTTTTTCATATTCAGATTGAAATGTCAAAGATAAATTTCAAAATAATTTATATTATTTCAACAAAAATGAGAATAAAAATTTTAAAATTTTAAAAAATTTAATACTCGTACACTGATTTTCAAATTTAAGTTATTTGTGTTTATGTATATTAAATTAATTTAAAATTAATGATAAATCATCAAATTTTAATAATGGATTTAAACTAAAGTTTATATAACAAAAATAACATAATAATATAAATACGTTATTTTTAGAGTTGCCGTTGCTTTTCAATTACAAAGTAAAATTGAAAATAAACTTACTATTGAAATGTGAAATTTCATCATGCAACTATTGTACACATTATAATTTTGTGTTTAATTATCTGAAAACTGATTATCAAATAAATAAAATAATAAATAAAAATAAATAAAATTACCTCCTATCAAAAATCAAATAATTTGCTTTAAATTTTTCTATGGATATTTATATTTTTTGCTCTCAGCTATGACATAGTTGATTATTTTCTTATTTGATTATAAATCTAAACAAAAGCAAATTAAAAAAAAATAAATAAAAAATAAAAAAAATAAAAAAATAATAATAAATCTATTTAGTCTTAAGTTTTTAAAAAATCGAGTCAAAAACTTATTTAATAAAAAAAACGTAGTGCAAATGAATTGTGACTACAATTAAAAATCACCAACCCGTAATTATAGTTTTTAAATTACATTCTTAAGAGTAAGTCTTATTAAACTATTTTTAAATTAAGTTATATCTAATTTTGTGTCATAAAAATTATAAATCCAGTATAAACATGTATAATTTCTTTGGTACATTTCATAAAATGCAGAAAAATAATCAAATATAATATTTTATTTAGTATATATATATATATATATAGATTATACTAAATATTTTTAGTATAATATTAAATTTTTACTTTTTTAAAACCAAACTTCAATCACAATGTTTTTTATAACATGATGGTATATGACTACTTTCAAGTTTATATAAAACTGTATTATAATAAATTTATCAAAATATATAATATCCTACTCAAAGTTCAAATTGTTCCGTGTTTCAGTACCATTATAGTTCTTTCTTCACAATATGAAATAATAAATAAGATATACATTATAATACTCTATGTAGTAATGGATTACTAAATATGGGTATCCCTCAAGGCACTCTAAGCTTCAGTTAACTCGTAAAACAAATAGTGTTTAGGACATAAAGTGGGTAACCTACCAGATACGCTTAGTTTGCTTAACGTACCGAGTATGTTCTTTTAGTATTAACATAAAGGCATTGTTATTTTTCACATAAAAATAATAATAAAATATAAATTAACTTAAGTGACTAACATGTATTCATAATTTGTAATAATTTATTTTTATTATAAAAAACAAACGTGAATTTATATTTCTAGTAATAAATAACATGCGTAGAGCATTTTAATATTTATTGTTATAAGATTCAATTTCGACATTTATTTTATGTAAAGTATTGAGTACTAAAGTATATATATTGTCATTTTTATTTATTTATTTACTTAGTTTTAATTTTTTAAACTTAAAGTTTCAATAACAACTTGCATGTCTATTATGATCATTCAAATAAATTATAGTATACAGTGAATATATTATTCAGAAGATAAGTACGCACTAACTTACTTGTTGATCAACATATTAAGTTGAACTAGATTATAAAAGTAAGTACTCCTATATAGAAATGTAAACGATACTTGAAAATGTCAATCACCATAAAACTGAACGACTGCCAATCGATGAATATATTTGACAATTTTCAAAGGTAACTTTTTAGACATTTAATATTCGTCATAAATTGAAATTCGAATAATTAAAAAAAAAAAATAAAAAAAAAATAAAAAAAAAATATAGTCTAAAAACATAAAACTTTATGAGGAAAAATTAAAAAAATATTAAAAAGAAGAAATATATAATGCGACTTAATGAGCAATAATATCACGCAATATGTTAGACGACTACGCTTTATTTGCATCGGGTATCACGTGAACCACGTCATAAAGGGATCACGAACAATGATTTATTAATCCGCTTACCAAGAAATCGAGATACATCGAAAACAATTCGTCAAAATTAACCTTTATATCGAATTTCAAATTTTCGATGTTCTGACCAAAAAATTGTAAGTTTTGGTATTTTTATTCAAGTAATTTTTGGTATTCATTTTAATAGACGTCTCTTGTATAATAAAATGACATAATATTGCATATGTTCAAAACCGTTCCTGGAAAAATTTGAAAAAATTCTCCATTAACATTTCATCGAGTCTCATTGTATGTAAGATTAGTTTGACAACCGAATTCATTTCGTCTTTCATATGTTAGTAAATGTTTCGGTACATACGCAAATAACATTATGTATACGTATTATGGTTTGTACGATAATAATTGTTGTTAATAATTTTTGTTTGTATAATGTTTGCTGATCGCGTAATTACACACGTACATAATATCTTGCACATGGTACACTCCATCGATATACACTCATAACACGTACATTATTGAATTCGGTAATGCCTTATTAAGATACGACATTAATATATGATGCACTGAAGTCGATTAAAATACATTTGACGTTCCGTGTAAATAATTACCGTCGGACGATGTACATGACTTTCAAACGCACCGTCATCAAGTGCTACAGCCTAGTGTCGTACAGGATTATAATATAATATACTACAAATCATATGTAAATTTAGGTACTGCAGTGCCGGTTATGCGATTTCGTTTTACGCCTACCTAAATCAATGTGTACAATAAGTTATGTCACGTTAAGCTAGTTTTTGTAATGTTTGCGATCACTTTCGGAAAAGAATTTCGTTCGTTTATCCTTATCAATGCAAAAGTAACTTGAAATGGAAGTCGAAATGCTAAACGAAAATAAATACAAACTCGTCGACGGGAACGCGTCTATTCCGACGAAATCGAACACGATATTTTACCATCGAAGCAACAATATAAACGATAATCAAGCGACGGCCGCATCAAAGATGAGTCAGTCTCAATGGACCTACCGCAGTCGATGTTCACTTACGTTACAAAACGTCGGCCAGGAATGGAGTCACGGTTAGAATTGATGGGATATTGGAATGGAAAAACGGTCTAGTTTCACGATCACCTCGTGCGTCCTTATACGTTTCGTGTTCGACAGTTTCGATATTCCTACGGGCAAACTGCGGTGCTGCATCGTATATGACTATTTTGCGTCTATAAAATAAACGCCTTGGCCAGTAAACGTAATTTATTCCGAAAGAAGACTACCCGCGACGTTCCGTTCATTTACGAAACCGCGGTTTGAGCCCGCGAGACAAATACTTTCTTCCCGGCAGCAGGTCGCGGCGTACATCATAACGGTAAAGCATCGTAGTAAGTACACCGCGTTCACGAGTTCTGTGATACGGACCTCCGAGTGTTGAACAACGGCGTCGAGCGGTGCGTTTTGGGGTAAAAAAGAGTAAAACTTTTTATCTGAAAACGGGCAAGAGCCACGGGAATCTGCACGAGAAGTCGTACGGTATCGTCGTGCAAGCGCGTGGCCATCGTAGTATCACAGCAGCAATCGTATAAAATAATATGCGTAAATACGCGACAACAATTAATTCACACGATCGGTAGCCGCGTATGTTATTTACTCGCACAAACATATTTATCTGTTACGCATGCGGATCGGACGTAATAACAAGAAGTTCGCACACACATATAAGACAACACTCGAAAGCGGGTACGTGAGATTACGTGTACGCTTGTGCATGTGTGCGTGTGTGTGTGTGTGTGTGTGTGTGTGTGTGTGTGTGTGTGTGTGTGTGTACGTGTGTGTGCGTGTGTGTGTACTGCAAGTGCGCGCGCGACCGAACTTTGAGTCCGCCGTGGCGCGACGCGCGTTCGCCATTGGCTGAACCGTCCGCGGTACGTGTGGCGCGCGCGGCCGTTAAAAAGTGGCGGGCGAACGCGGCGTGCACATCTCGCGCCTTCGGGAACGTATCAGTAGACTTGTTCGGCCGACAATATAACAGTTCGCCGCGACCGAACACACGGCATTTACCTCGCGATTTCATCTCATCCCGTGCGCGTGCGTGTGTGTGTGTGTTTTTTTTCGCTTCCGAACGCTTTATATCGTGACGTTTTAATTATCTGCCGGACGTGCAATCGATCCCGCCGCGATTTTGATCGCCGTCGATCATCTACTACGCTACGCACGTCGTTACGACCGTGAACTGTGCCCGGCCGCTGTCAGGTTCTCGCTTCTCCACGAATCGTCGGAACAGACCGTTTTTGGTTTTTTTTTTGTTTCTTTTTTTTTTCTCGTCTTGCTTCCTTCGCCTTGTTTCAACTCGCCGCAGACCGGTCCTCCCGGAAGTGTGCCCGGAAACGCGATCATTCCGCGCGCAACCTGTGCTCACGTGCAGCCCAGTAGACTGGAGAAAAGATCGCGGCACCGGGACATCGTTTTCCGACACAGTCACGTGAGTATACATTTAATATGTTAAAAAAACAACAACAAAATCGTATTAGTCGGTCGCATCGAAACGCCAGCAAAAGCCGATTGTCGTCGTACCGCACCATATGATTATCGTGCGTTAAAAGTCTCCGAAACATTTCTACGCATATACTACACTATGGCACGACGGTTTGCGTTTTCGATTGTTTTCTTAAGTCGAGCTCAAATCGCGGATAGAGTGAATTATTGGGGAAAAAAAAAAAAAAAAAAAAAAAAAAACAATAACCGTGTGCTTAGAGCGTGGTGACATAAGATATATTAATTAAAGATAACAACAACAAAAAAAAGTTCAACGGAACATAATAGTTAAATTTTTTTCATTTTCGCAATCGCCAACTGTTAAAAGATAACTCACATTCACCAACGAATTAATACGAAATGGTATAAGACTGAAATATTTATAATACGTGTTTAAATATCAATTAAATATAAATAAGCAATGTAAAACCATATTAAAATACATAAACGTGCACGTGTGCTCAAACGTTTCTAGATATTCGAAAACGTACTAAATAGTAATCATATTTTTTTCGCCCTTTCTTCGGCCGTGATTCAAATTGAAATGTATCTATTTTTCGGATCGTTTAGTAAAAACTTGAACTTCCAGGATCTAATTACTATTGTTAATTGGTCACACGTGACCGATTAATAACCTCTGACTACTGGTAACATTTTTAATTGAAATTACACGCTTAGATTTTTATTAGTATTTTTATTTGAATTTTTATTATATTACATTTTCACGGTTATACCTATTGCTACATAAGAAAAAAAGAATGATTATCATTGATAGTAATTATTTTTTTAAAGAAATAAACACTACATGCATTTGAAAAATAAAACAATGATCAATGAGTTTTTACCAGTGCATAGTTATTTTATAGAAATATTAATTAGTTTGCCCGATATATTTCTTTGAATATATTTATTTAAATAGATACAAAATATAAAATAATGATCACATTTTTTCATCTTATTTTATAGACAGACATGCATGAGAAATAGTAAAAAAGATAATTACATTACTTTCGGTTGAGCGATTATGTAAATTGAAAATGTTGAATACCATAAGAAAAAAAAATCGTAGACACCTGTACAATATAATAAAATTGTTTCATACAGATTGAAATTATTTGAACGATTATATTATAGAAATATTCAAAACAATTTCAAAGCTTAAGATTGATTATACTTATTTTTATGAGAAGTTTTTTCCAAAGTCGTAAAAACATGTAATATATACAACTGGATATTAGGAAATAATTTTATTTTGTTTCTTACATAGTACAAGATTTGGGGTGAATTTTATTCGCATTCCAATAACGATTTTCAGTAGGATTTTGTCTAACCAAATATGACAGAGAATTTTTTCTTAAGCTCGAAAATGTTGTAACTTTTACATTCCTAAAAAACAATTCTTGTCCAGTTGTCGAATAGTTTATTAAACTTTGTAAAAATGTTAGAGCTATATTACCGCACCCACATTTTATCTAATCGAATAAAAAATGTATTGCTTTAAATTATAAATTGTCTTTTAAACTCCTAGACCCATCAAATTATTTAAAATGTACTTTGTACAAAATGCCAACCGCAAAAATACATTGAAAAACAATGATTTAGTTACAAAAATAATTAATAAAAATAATTTCTTCTGTCTTGTAGTATTAATATATTATAAATTATCTTGAGATATCAAAAAGACAGTAAGGAAAAATATGACTGGTATTTAAAACATTAATAGGTATAATAATAACCAAACCGTGGAAAAACAGAGATACTAACACTATAAAGTTTGTTTATTTATTATTTTAAGCTTGTATATCACACATACACTCATTTTTCATTTAATCATGTATAATAAAAACCGACAGTCTTAACATAATATTAAATATTCTGCAAGTTAATGGTAATATAAACCCAAATAGACATCATATAATTTTAACTAGGTATGAATATAAATTCAATTCAAAAGCGAAAAAAAATCTTTAGTCTATTATTTATTTAACTAACATTTTGCAATTATTAGATTTGAAAGAAATCATAATGTAAATTGCATGTTCCAATAAAAACAAACATACCTATGTGTATTTCATAACACTTAACTTTTTTTGCTCTCTTCTTTTCGAACATCAGAAAATTCATTGTTTTCAACTACCTACTAAAATGATTTTAATTTTTGATACATAAAATTACTTTGAAAACAAGCCAATCTTTAAAATACAATTGACAACAAAATATTTTGTGTAAGTTTTAAAGTTCCATTAAATTAAAGCCCAATTTAAGGTTTATAAAAATAATTAGTTTAATAGAATAGTTTCAACTAGTGGTGAAATATTTGAATACTATTAAAATATTTTTTGAAATATTTCCGAAATTAATTGAAATATGTTTAAGTATATATTATTTAATTTTATCCTGATTTCAACCTTATCAATTGATACTCAAAAAATATCTTTATTATGTGTGATGAAAAAAATTCGTACTCAAATTCGTATTTATAAACAAAACTAATTCAGGTTTTCACTTATAATACTGGTGTGTTGTATTTTATAAAAAAAAAGTATAAGCGCTCATTAACATTACACACTTTTATAATCAAATGCAGTGTTTTATTATAATATATATCATTATCAATATTAAATACTTATACGAAAGGTTTTACCATAAACGTCCACAAACTAACTATTTTTATTTGGTTGTCAAAATAATTTATTGTAATTGATATAAGTTAATTTTATTTTACAACTTTCAATCTCCTGTTAAATATTAAAAGGATATATGAAAAATTTAATTCGATTCATTTACATGTTAATAATATAATATATATTTTATAGATACTTAAAATTTGTAAGCTTATAACCATGTGTAATGCTATGAACTTTATGAGATTAACAAAAATAAACCTGTTTAAGATATTTTTATATTTTTAAAAGTATTATTATAGTATTAACATAATATAATATATATATATATTGGACTAAATAGATAAAACAATTAATTTATAATTTAAAATTAAAAACCAAGTTCAGTGGTGATTTTTATAAAATATTTATCGGTAAATTGATAAATACTTTCCATTAACTTTCAATGATTATTCAATTATTACACTTTGTCATTATCAGATTTTTTTCACTATTTATTTAAAGAAATCGAACTAGTAAGCAAAAAATAGTAGTGTAATATCTCAATATAAAAATGTTTTCGTTGAATTTTAAATACGTAATTTCGTCATTTGTAATAATTGTTAGTAGGTAGTAAAGAATTTAAAAACATTAGTGAATATATAATATACTAATATTTATAATATATGATTAAAGTAATAAAATTAGTTTTGATTTAATAACTGTTAAAAAAAATATATCTTACTCGTTGTTTAAGCTCTGTTAAAATTTGTATATAACACAATGTTATTCTATTTTAATATTTTTTAGTTAATAACAAATCGTTAAAAAATTTATTAATATAAAATAAAGTTTAAATCATATATTATTTTTGAATTTATGTTAAATTGTATTGACAATTTTTTTTATTTTAAATAGTTATTTTAAATTACAAATATTGCATTATGAAAATGTAACAAATTTGACTGAAATAATGAAAAATTATATGCTCAAAACGGTTAAAATGTATTTTACTAAGATAATAAACAGAAGCCATTACAGTACTATAATCAAGAAAGTATTTTATACTCTGAAGTAAATCTAAAATATACATTACACACTTGAGTTTGAAAGAAATCATTTTAGCTAAAAAATAATTAATAATTATGTAAAGCAAAATATTTATTGACAATATATTAAAATTACTATAAATATAAACGTGAATATTTATTTTGGTTACATTAAAATAAAAATACATTAAATGACATTATTGGATTAAGAAAAATTGTTTAGTATATTCAATTTTAATTGTTTTTCAACAATTTACTCTGAACAAAATACAAAAATAAATATAATATACATTATGATCTACACGAAAAAATTTCAAAATATTTCAATAAAAATTTTAAGAATGTCAACTGTATAAAAATCAACTGTATTTCAAATATTGTTTTATACAACATGTAAAATAAGCTTTTTACTCGTATTATTGACAATTTTATGTTTAACATACATAATTTTTTCATTCTATAAAAAACCTTATTTTCATAGTAATTATCAATTAATTATATTTTTAACTAATAAGTAGTTTACACTTGACAATATTATTAACTTTAATATATATACTAATAACTTATCAAATAAACATTACAAAATCAATATAAATAATTATCAAAAAAAAATTAGTGAATTTTAAATGTTTTTACAATAGTATTGTATTTCAATAATTAAATACTATTACTATAAATATATAAAGTGGATAATAAAGACTAAGTCAACAATTATTGTATAATATGCAAACATAGTACACTCCATTTATAATCGCACTTAAAAATTCTGTATTTTAGTTATGATGAATGTTTAGTTGCCTATCGTACTACTTTTGTTGACTTAGTTTTCCTGTCCCGTATTGTAAATGTATTTTTATTAGAGTATATAATATTCAACTAAAAGCATTTTAAAATATTATTTTCTTATAAATACATTAACATATATTCTTATTTCTAATTATTGGATTTGAGCTCGCAAAGACTTTGTCGTATGTTTATTGTATGTCGAAAGTGTAAATATTTGCCATTCATATTTTTTCTACTTCCAATTTGATCGTTTTAAATGGTAATTGAATTGAAGCGTTTTGAAAAATTTAAACTGCTTATAGTCATTACTATCTTATTGATAGTTTTCACATTTTTAGATTTAATATTTAAAAAATGTAATATAAGATTTTGGTGGTACATCTCAGAGTTTAATAATAATAATATAGTCATATCACGTGTATAATAGTTTTAACTATATGTAAAATTGTAGTAATCATACAATTTTATATAAACATTAAACCTTATTGTGGTAAAATAATAACAATAGTCCTAAACAAAATTAGAAACTGCAAAAGTAAAATAAGTATAGTAATGCAAATCAAAGTACAGTGCTTGGGTTATTATTCATTTTTTTTAAGTTTAACACATTTGACGCCAGAATGCATTTTTCCTCTCATCATTGACAATCATTTATTGTTCGTTGTCAATAAATGCATAAAGTGTACGTAAATGTTGATATAACTTATCAATACAACATTTGTACACATCACACACTTTTACCAGTACACTTGTATACGGATTTGATGTACAAAAAAAAAAAAATAGAAAACACTATATAAAAAAAAAACACAATTTAAAACTAGCTATTAAACTTTTTAATAAGTTGTTTGTGCAATGGTCTCAGAACAGAAATGTTCACAGTCCAAGACAAGTTCAAAAAAAAAAAAATGTATATATGAACATTGGTTGGGACAATAGGAACGATATAAAAGAATATGACGCATATAAACACTTCACAGGTTCCATATCGATAAATGGTTTATGGAAACACGGACACATCTATATTTTTATAGTAGAATGAAAGCTTTATCTTGAGATTATTTTCTTTGAATTGGTGAACATATAATCAAAGACTACAAATTATCTACTAATAAAGGAATTGGAATTTTAAAATATTATTTTTCGGATAATACAAATGGTATCATATGCTATGATAATTATTAGGTAAATATTTCTTTTGGCTTATTGTTAGGTTATATTTTACAATTAAAATGTCTTCTAAAAAAAAAAGAAAAAACTCTAGTGTTTCTTTGGAAATATTAAAAAAAATCAGAATAATGAATTAAATAATTTATTGACTAATAACTTGATAATAAAAAAATTTAAGAAGTGTATTTTCTCATCCCACATGCGAAATAATGCATGCTGATAACTGCGATTCATCGACAACACGTAGTTTATTTATAATTTAATTTCCATCAACAATCGACATTCGTTTTTGTGTATACATAAACAAAATTCAGTAAAAATCGTTCGCTCGAAATTAAATCGTGTACCCACATGGTAGTCAATACTCAATCAGATCAATATAAAATATTTATAATACATGGAAGTAGTAAAATCTTGAATTTAAATATTCAATAAATTATAATTGTCATAGGAAAGCGATCGCAATAAGATGAAATAGTAATCAACTAATTTATATGTTCAATTAATGTAGGTACATTATAAAATAGTCAAGTTATACTTTTTGTATGCATTATACATATTTACGTATTTAAGTATTATGTATGATAGACGTAATAATTACTGACTCCTTAAAGTAAAAAACAATAAATAATAATTTATTTACAATAAACCTCCGTATTATGTTACTTAAATCTGCAGTATAAATAAATACCTTTAATGTAAAACCAATGACAAAATTAATTCCGTTTTAGTTAAGTTCCCAATTTATTCAGTGTAATATCTATAACCATAATTGGTCGGCAGATGAGACACGGAGGTTGAGAATAAATCATATTTCAATCTCAGGTAGTTTTCCATATTATTTAGAGTCCCGGTCTTAAATATTTTTCATTGTACAACTACATTGTATCTTGTTACATTATAGCTTCATTTTTTCAAACTTATATATTTTTCATGTGTTAACCTAACCTAATGTAACAGCTTATTAAGAAAACATAAATACTATAAGTTTATATAAAGCATAACAGATTATAATACGTAATTTAAAACATCATGGTTTTGGATGTCTGTGTAAACATTTAAGTCTTCTTCTTCTTCTTTTGCTTCGCCTTTCTCCCAACTATTTGGAGTCGGCCACCCTTGTCCTACACCTCCACTTTACTCCACTTTACTTTACTGTGTAAACATTTTAGTACTTTTGATATAATAAAAATATTTAACCGATATTGAATTAGTTGCATAATAATCATAATTATAATGAGTACGTTTAAAAATTCATAAAATTCAAAAAAAAGATATATTATTAACAGCAATTAATCATTCAAGTACCTACTTTCGTCGTAAGGATTATAGATATCAGAAAATAAAGATGATTGAAGATGTTTACATCTTATTTCACTATTGTCTAAATGCTAAAACATCCCATTTTAACATAGTATTTATAATTGTAATTGACAAAATTAATTAATTAGTTCGGTGATAATTGTAACTTTTTTAATATTTGTAATTTATCAAAATTGATGTAGTTATTCAATCGAATCGTTTCTAATAACGCATAAACCACTATTATGCTACGACCCAACTATATGTATGTGCAGATTTGGTTTTTCTATAATTTTAAATATTGTATTGGAACCCAAATGATCAATAATTAATTCCTACTAAAAGTTTCATACTAGCAATAGCCTAAAGTTATAATTCTACAACCCGTAAATAAAAATATAAAAAAAAAAGAAGAAAACTGGGATATTCTCATTCAAAGACTGGCTGAAGTGCATTCATTGTATGAGAATACCGTACCTAGCAAAATTGCATTATCTTTAAAGTAGTCAAATTTTATTTATTGCAGATAAGTAAAATTCCAATTGCCTTTAAATGATTCATTATACAGGTATAGGAACAGTGTGATTCAATGATCACGCAGTTGTCTATGACGCATACAGTCATCAGTTCGAACCTGGAAAAAAACATTCTGCAGAACTATTTCTGTGGTATTTCTCCCCCACCATCTTTTTGGTTGCTCTTCACTGCTCCCCATCAGACTAAAACCACTGGGAATGAAGTCAATACATGTGACAATTCTGTATTCAGAGAAGAGAGTATAAGTGATACTCCACTTTTCTCTCCCAAGTTATAATACTGACAGTCATTTCGATAGAAAAATTTGAAAGAAAAAAGTTTATTCAGATACCTATAACCGACCGTTTTCATTAAAAACAAAAAATATTAAATAATAAATCAAACAAAAAAGTATTATTACTATTTCGATTTGAATAACTACCGTATGAAATGTAATCAAATTTTCCATACTATTCATTTTTGAAATAAAATGAGTTTGGATCAAAAAAAATCGTTAATTGCGGAGTATGTTTTTTAATATTGTATTTTATGTGGCCGTAGTTTTGCTACATTTTGCCAAATTTGAAATGTATTAAATTATTATAAATTGTTAACACTTGAATATTTTAAACAAAAAATATTAAATAATAACTTTTCCAAAACAATAAAAAAATAGATTTAATCTATATCTTATTATATTTTATTAAAGAATAAGGCTATAGCATATTATTTCTAATTTAATTACTTTATGATAATTTTCAATGATACATAATATTATACTTATATAATTTAAAAAATAAAATACAATGTTTATACGTATAATTTAAAAATTATTAAAATTGTTTCTAATGAAAATATACATCAATAAAAATCGATATAGTATGTTAATAATGGCCACCAAACATTTCACTATTTTACCCTAATTTATCAAAAATATTAAAATTATTATATTTAGTACATCATTTAGCACATAAAAATATTTCAAGGACTTTATATCTATAACCATAACTTAAAATGATGAATCTCCGATATTGAAGCGTCACATTTATTGGAACATAAAACAATCTACATTTCTAGTGAAGTGCTCATTTTATCTTTCGATTGTTTTGTATTGATTGACTTACATGTAAACAAGGATAACAAATTATTTATCAATTAAACTATGGAAATTAAAAATATTAATTTTCAGTCATAATGATATTCAATAATATTAATATTATTATTCACATTACTTAGTGTTCAACAAGATGTATCGTATAATATGACGTCTACTAAAATTGTTACCAATCAAAGGTAAACATTTTTTTTTTTACTTAGTATTGTCTTACTATGATGAACATTTTTAACTTTAATATACATTTTTCTTCTATAAGAAACAATGTTAATTATATTACTTTTGTAATTGAATAACACATAAAAAAATTATTATTTATTTCCAATACTCTTTTATTTTTCATTTCTTATTTTGATTTAATAAATAATTTATATTGATTATGTTTTATTATTATACAGGGTGTTTCTAAAATCTATAAGGTCATTAGTGTATATGTACTCATTGTAGTGGCCCAATAAAGATTTTTTTTTAATTTCTTATTTTTGTCTTCAAAATGTTGGTTTATTTAAATTATTTTTAGAATATTATCTAAAATATAAAAATAAACACTCTAGTTGTGTATTTTTTATTAAACGTTTATACATATCGAAGCATCACACAATTTTTACGCTTATCGCGCGTTTTTGACACTCGTCGCCGACTAAAAAATAAGTACTATAACACATTGATTTGTATAAGAATACAAGATAAACAGTGGTGATAGTTCATTGTCCATTAATATACATGAATGATTAACACAGTTTTTTACATTATCAACTAATAAAAATTATGAAATAATAACAAAATTAAGGTTGATAGAGTTAAATGATTAAATTTACCACCATACTTTAAGTTATATGCTTTAATAACAAAATATGGTATCTTTTATCCGTATTATTATAAATTATAGATAAAAAAATTTACTATTTGTATAATCAAACTGAGATTCCAATTTTTAGATATCACAGTATCAAAATTATGATAATTATGATTATTTTAAAATGTAAAAACTATGTTAATTATTCATATATGTATATATTAACTGACAACAAGTAACTATCACCACTATTAGTGTTCTCATACCACGATGTGTTATACCGTTTTTTTTTTTATTCGATGACTCAACTATCAATAATGCGCGATAATCACAAAAATGGAGTGATGCCTCAATTTTTATATATATTTTACAAAAATACAACTAGAGTATTTATTTTTAAATATAAGTTAATATTAAGTTTGAATAAATCAAGATTTTGAAGATAGAAAAAGAAATTCAAACAATTTTTCATTGAACCATCACCATGAGTACACATTTATTAGTGACTTCAACCATTCCAGAAACACTCTATGAAACTTATACCCTGCTGGTGATTTTTTTTAGTATAAGAATGATTAATTAATACGTTAAATTACATAATGTTGATATTTCATATATTCTGTTAAAATAAATATAAATATTTATTATAAATACTGGTATTAAATATTTTTATTTCTGTATTTTCTTGCTCAGATATATATTTTATATAATATAAGTCATATATAACATATTAAGTGATCATACAGTTTACTTCATTCGTTGTCAGTTTTTTCTTATTGAGTAAAGTTTGCCTTCAATGATAAACTCAAAGTTATGATTATTCTATAGGGTTCAGGGTAAAAATCATAAATCATAAAAATTACGTGTTAATTAGTACGTAAAATGGATATATTATCATATTTATTTTGTATTTTATTAAATATGAAAAGCGATATTTTTACAGCAAAAATTCGTTTAAAATTGGAGACCAGCAACCAATTTTTTTGCTTGATAACTGTCAACAGTGTATTACCCGTATTATAATTGTCATTATTTTTGTTAAAGACATTTAATTTACCAAGATCAAATACATTTTTATGGTGCACATTTTATTTTTTAATGATTTTTTTCCACTTTTTAATTTATTTATTATTTTGTTCATTAACTGCGATGAGGAAATTGAAAAAGGTGATGAAATTTAAAAAAAATAAAATAAAAAATTGTTCCCCGTGTAAAAAGGCTTTCGACCATGGTCAGCTGGAACGTTATTGTAACATAAGTAGCACAAAATCGACTCTTCCGGTTCATTGGACGTACATAATACTTATATCCGGTACAACAATACTCTTTGGGATGATGCAAGAAAAACGTTTTTCTCGATTTTTTGCAAACACGTAACTGTATGCGCATATGTCTTTGAACATCCTTCTTTTATACAAGTTAAATCATCATCATACGTTTTTATTGAATCACAGTAATGCTTTATTACTATTGAGTGTATTTATATTCACTTAACGGGTACACAAAGTATTATAACGATAAATATAAAATTATCTATCAGTATTAACATTTTATACGTAACGCGTACATGCGATCAAATACGGAGGTCATTGAATACATTTACATAGGTAGATACTATAAATGTTTAAATGCTACAAATTGAACCACGCGTTTTCTAAGTGAAATTTTTAGTATAATTATTGTTGAAAAATAAGTTTTTCACAAATTATAGTTTTCTTAAGTTAACATTTTATAAACAATACACCGATGAAATGAGTCTATAATTATATAACTCTTTATTTATATAGCTATAAAAAATTAGTACTTTTATGTGGTAAAGAATAAATGATTGCTTGCTTTATTATATTATTGTAGTGTAATGTTTTAACGTTTAAAAATGTATACTGGTATCCGATAATTTTACTAAATGTGTTCATAGAACAAATTATATTAACGTATGGGCCATGCGTTTATAGACTTACATTTTAAAAGTCGGTCAACATAAGGTTGGTATCGATATTCAGCAATAGTAATCATAAATTATACACATCATGCAATAATTTATAATATTAACAAAGCCTAAACTTAGATTCAAATATTTAAAAGATAAACGACAGAATAATACCGCAAAAGTTAGTTGTCGAACTACCTATGTTCAATAATATTATGTATATTATTACTTTTTAATGAAAATTAAAAAAAACATACCTGATAATATTTTTATAATAAAAGGATCTGTTTCAAAAAATTCAATATGTTAGTTATTTTGAAAAAAAAAAATACATAGTTTTTGAAACTTTTGTAACACCGTTATTTTTAAAATATAATTTTACCATGTCAATAATCGGTGATAGAAAAAATGCTAACATGGTTGTGGACTCTATATACATTTAACATTATTATCAATAGAGTTCTATATTGTTATCATGATAGAATGGCATTTTGTACAGCATTTTTTTTATATTATTATAATACTATTCATAAGAAGTACAAAATCAAATACGTAGCAAGTAGAATTTAACTGGTTTGACGAAAACATAATATTATTGCCGTGATAAACTAGTGTTTATTATCCAAATCTGTGATACAAAGTGACCGTAAATATGTACCATACTACTATGAATAATTTTTAATTTTTAATAGTTCTTTGTAATATTTGTTAGTTTTTAACGGTGGTGCAACCGGGGTGGATGGATATGACTAACATCAGGGCCCCAAAACTCAAAGGGGACCTCATCGTAGAAGTAATATTAGAGGGTGTTTTTATTTTAAAAGAATTTATGGCGTTTCATAAGTAAAAAGTAAGTAGTTGCTGTTGCAAAAAATGTAATTTACCAATATTTCAATAGTTATAGAACCCCAGATTTACCTTATTATCAAAGCTACAAGATCCAAGTTGAGCCACTGATTGTTAATCATTATTTATTTTAATATAATTATTTTTTTAAGAACGCTTTATTTGTGAGATATATTACTCTTTAAAAAGACACATATATCAGTATGCAAAAAAATGAAGTGTAAAAACAAAACAATTTACTGTTCCAAAATGCACCGATTATTATAATAATTAAAAACATATCTGAGTGCTTTCAAAGTAAAATTGGCAACTAATATCAAGATGAATTATAAGTGTAAACGAGTAACGAGAAAAGTTTTCAAAATAATTTATAATTTCTTATCTGTGCTGTTTGACATTGATTAGTGATTACAAACTCTATGATATACACCCATAGAATAAAATGCATAATGCATTATTCATTAAAATTATCGGGTGGCTTGAAATAAAAAATAAATAGAGATACAAAATCGGCAAATTTTCAACATAAATATAATTTATTTCCTTATAACATTTATATATGACCAAAAAATATGTTATCTGATAAGTAATAAATGTATAAGTGAAATTCTACAAAATAATCTATTACCATGCTCCATTATATTTTATTTCCAAAATCATTCAATCATTTCATCAAAATTAGTCAACATCATATGGTGAACATTTATATTTCATAACATTCAGTAAAAAATAAATATCCATTTAGAATAAAAGTATGGCAACTGTAAAGTTTTGATAAAAATATACTTAATAATTCATGCTCAAAATACCGAAGAGATTCCAATGACTTATATGGTTAATAGTACATCAAATACATTGAGAAAATATTCCGTTAAACACTGAAACAGAAATAAACTAAAACTTTTAATATACAGAATTCATGGAATTGTAGAATTCATGTGTCAAGTATTGAATGCAAAATAAAAACGCATATATATCTTAATTCTGTAAAAATAATATTTTAATAAAAAATCAAATACTTAACATAAAATTACTCAATTAATCGTTATAATAATGGATGTAATAGGTACTTTGGGTAAACAAGTATTTCACATGACACGTAAATTTCGTGACGAGTTTATTAATAGCTCAAGAATAAACCTATATTTAATATAGTATTTATGTATACTACGTCATAAATATTTATTAGTACACACTGACTACATTTTTAGATTCTGAACGGAGTGATGGAATCTATTGGTTTTACAATGATGTGTGTTTTTTTTTTATTAATTTTTTTTTTTTGTGTCTGACGACACCTTTTTTGGCAGTAAAAATGCTTCGATTTACTTAAAGAGCTACTTTTCTGAAAGGAAAGTGAATATAGATGGTACTTTGGCTATTCTAAAATCCAACTTTTCAATACTTTTTAAAAAAATCGAAAAAAACCAATAAAAAAATTACAAAAAAACGGGAAATTTTAGGCAAAATCACGTTTTTACAAATTACATTTTTTTTAAATGCTCTAACTCAAAAATCAAAAATCGCAACAACTTGAAATTTTCACCAAATCTTTATATTGACGTTTTCTATACATGGTTAAGTTTTCAAAGTATTTTGACATATTTTGACTTATTTATAGACAGTTTAAATTTTCGATTAATATAAAATTTTTGTTTTTAAACATCTATAAAATTTAATTGGCAGACCGAAAACTTTTGAAAATTTAATACAAGGTTTATAATAAATTAAACTTATCGTAACTAAAAAATATCGGTGATCGGTTAACTCAAATTTTTTTTATAAGCCGTTAATGCTCAAATTTGTAGAAAATGTGTAAAAATCACGAAAATTTGCAAGTTATTTTGTAGATAAAAATTCATAAAATTTTTTCTGTTCATAATTAAGGTTCAAAATTTTAACACTAGGTTATCTATAAGCTACTCTTCAAAAATCTTTAAAAAAATTTAATTTGAAATTTAAATATTTACGAAATTGCATAAAATAGCGATTTATTCTCAAACGATTTTAAATATTTGTTATAATTCAAAAAGTATAAGATTTTTGAAATTTTTACCAGCTGTTAAGATTGGCATTTCCTTTATGTCATATTTTTTTCAAAATATTATATTGATTTTTAAGTCATAATTATAGGCATTTAAAATATTCGATTTTTTTACATTTTTTTTTTTTATAATCGGTGATAAAAAAAATTTGGCTCCTACAAAATACTTGAAAATTTAATAGACAATTCCACAGAAGTAGTTTTTATTGTCATTCAAAAATTATTAAAATCCATATGCAGAATTTTTTTTTATAAGTGTTTGAACAGCGAATATTGACATAAAATTACATGTAAATTATAATATAATGTATAATATTCTAGACTGACAAACTATGTCGCTGTATGCAACTGCCAACCCATCCTAATTGAAAAATATATTTATCGTTTCAAAACAAAATATACTTTTACAATATTTATAAATAACAATTTATTATATCCTAGACAAACATATTAACTCCGTTCAGAATCGTTATTCGTATACAATGATATCTATCATTGCATTCAAATTTAACAAATCCATTGTAAAAATGACCTATCCTATAAACGAGATGCACTCCACCCCCAACTGTACAGTAGAGCGAGGCCCATCCGGTTCTTTTTTTAACTGATTAGCGAATGAAAAAATTTAAAGTTGGTTACAAAATAAATCACGATTTATTATAATACTTCGTTAATATTAATTGAAAAAAAATATATATTTATATTGGAATGGGTATGTAATTTTTTTATGATTGAATATATTAGCTTTATTCGCTGCATTGATCTGTTAAAAAATACGCTATATTATTATAGAGCATGTATCTACAAATACGAATAAATAATGGTGAAATGCAACAATAAGACAGTAAATAATTCATTACCTTTAAATATTTCAAAAGGGTAAATCGGTAAAAACAACTAATAAGTTATATTTAATGGCAAACAAATGAAAGCTATTTCAACCCAAAAAAACACATTAAGATACGCATTAATTTCAATGGATTGTTCTAAAGCTATAGAAAGACAAAAATGTAATATTATATATATATTGTATGCTTGAGAGCAATATTATTCAAACACAATATTGAAATACATTACACAAGAATAAATAATCAAATTTTTTATAATACAAAATATAGAGTATCCTCTGAAGGTTAGGTTAATTAGAAATTCATGGATAAATAATACTATATTGCTCTTGCTATAGTTTAAAAATAGTAAATTCCTATCCTGTATGATATACTAATATATAATATTATATGATAACATACATTTTTAGTGCCACGTTAATAATCATAAAATAGCAAATACAATTTTTATACTATATTCTGACTTTAGTTTTGCGTTTGGTATATTAATTAGACATTTTATATTTTAACTAACGCGATCATACCAACACAATACGTTTTTAAAGTTAATTATTATTTTTATAAACATATATTTTTTTATTACTATCAATTTAGATACAATCTACAAAAATGGCACGTGATACACCAGATGAATCTGTTCCACTCGGAATCATCCCGGATAATACAATAAGGGGATCGGTAATCAGTAGCAGATATATCGACTCAGCCACCGATGGATTATCTAACGGCCATACCAACGTATCGAAGCCATTAAAACTAAGAAATCTCATATCTAAAGGAGAAGTATTCGATTCCTTACATCAGAATTCTACTACGGTAATTGGGTATTCTACTGTATTATATTTATTTTTAACCGGTTAAGGTGCAATGCACCAAAACAATTTAATTGTAGTTGAAACAAAAAAACCATCCTGATTTTAACAATATTCACGTAAATGACTATGGGGCAAACGAATATCTGAAAAAAAAACTACAAATGATTATCTGACTTATCTCCCAACAGAATTTAACGTTCAAAGGCCAACTTATCTCAAGAGCAGAACGAACCCCATTGTTAGAACCACGTATTTTTACACGATAGAAATCAATATTTGTTATTTGTTACACTTTTTATAGATTATTGATTTAATTTTTACTGTAGAAATTGCATATAATAATTTCCGATGGTAGTTTGAAATATTGCTTTAAAAATTTGATAATCGATGTATAAAATGGTATAAATTATAATTCAGAATTTAAGCTTATTTATTAAAATGATATTATGAAAATCGAGTATTATTAAAATCAGATACTTGATTTTCAATCTATATACAAACTATATTTGCATAAATTATCACCAATTAAAATTATCGTTTCAATTATTTAATTATATATTAAATAAAACTATTAATGTTTTAATTTCAATCTAAGCGTAAATCATACAATTGTTAAATAAAACCAATATAAATATAAATGATATCTACTTTTTAATAAATTTGCAAGAAAAATTAGAAAAGTGATAGTTTAAAATTGAGTTAAAGTAAAAGAGAGTTGTATATATATAGGATTTTTAGTAGCATATAGTTTCTTCTACGAGGTCGTATTACGAAAAGAGGGTGGTCTTGGAAGGCATTCGAAAAACTAGTAGTGTAACTCACTTCACTGTTACAATTCACTATCACTGTAACTTTTTTAACTGTTCAGATGTCCGTTAAAATTAAATGTGAATTAGTGGTTTTTTTACTTATATTTTATTTACGTAAGAATCTAATATACATAATTGAATAGTGAGACTTAATACTTAATCTTAGACTTATAATCTTAGATAACAAATTGTGTTTAAACACAGAAATTTTAAAGCAAAATTTTTTTTTGTAACAAGTAATATTAATATTTATCACATTGTCGATATTAATGAAATGGATCCTTCTATAATATTTCAAACTAAGTTGATTGAAAAAAAAACCAATTTTAACATAGATTACTTTTGTTAAGTCACATACCAGACGTAAATAACAAACTGATATAAAATTATACAAATTTCAATATTTTTAAAGTTTTCTTGACAAATATAATAAAATTTGAATTAAAATTAAAATTACCTAGAAATATTATATTTATAAACAAATTGCCCATAGACTTCACTCATTTTAGATTCGTTTGTTTTTCGTAATTGTCTTGAAAACTTCAGGGAAACCTAAAAAGAAGTACGTTTAAATTAGCAATTGCCTCTCAATTTGAAAAATGCTAAATGAAACTTTTCTCGCCTTTCCACAATAAATGTATTCACGTATTTAACAAAAATGTAATTAATTTAGTTATTTCATCATTATAAAACCAATATATTAACCACAAAATTCTTCATAATTTAAGATAGATAATAAACATCCTCGTACTCGATCTGAACTCTACGATTCTTTGGCGTGGTATAATGTTTTTTTTTTCTTTTAATACTTACCATAAAAATGCGTATAACATTTTATAATATACTCGATTATTATAGCATAATACTGTATATTTTTGAATAATTTTCATCGTTCGTTGTCAAACACATAATCGACGACATGACGACGTAAATTTTTTATAAAAATATACATTTTTTACATATATTGTTTAAAACTATAATTTAGTTTTTCTATATTCATAAATGTAACAAAAACTAAGGTAGTTAAACATTTAAAACAATTTTTGTACATCAATTATTATATGTAAAACTGCATGAATAATATAAAATACAATTTTTTGTTGTTATAATAAAAAAAAACCTTATTTTATAATTAAGCTATATAACAAATGGGAATCTTTAATAACTGCAAATTTCAAGATACTTGTTTATTGTAATGTTTTACCTAACTTGACCGTTGAAAAATAACAGTATATAAAACTCGTAGCCAATATGGATTTAAATATTTAATATCTTAATAGCTAAAACAGAACAAGTTTTTTTTCAACTATTCATATATTAGTGCTCTTGATTTGATGTGGGTAATACCCGGGTACCCAGAAACCCGGGTACCCGGGTACCTGTTTATCCGGGTAATACACGGTTTTGTGGGTAGTCAATGTTTTCGGGTAGTGGGTACCCATTACCCAAAATTTTCGGGTACCCGATGGTTTTTTTGGTATACGTAAACACATGATAAAATAAATTTATTTTATCATGCGTAAACGGTTTAGCTAAGTCTTAACTCCTAAGAGGTAATCAGTATTAAGTTATACATTACACAATTATTCGAATAAAATATATTTAAGAAAATATAAAAATTATCTATAAAAATATAATCTAAGATATAAATACCTTAACATACCTAAGATCATTAAGCTATGGTTATCGAACAGAAAGAGATAAGATAAACTAAAGTCTAGTTATTAATACTTTCATATTCTTATATACACTTTTACTATTATCGAATTATAAATACCTATTGGAATTGTTGCCAAAATTTACGGAATATGTAAAAATATGCAAAATTAAATATTTCTTAATTTATTGTAAATCATGTGAAACGAATTTATCATTTACAATAGTTAATTAATTTATCATGTTTTAAAAAATATATGTATTTACATACAAATCCCAGCTCTAGTAATGAGTATACAAATCATAACGGGTACCCGAAATTTTGTAAATCGGGTGATACCCGTAAAACACGGTTACCCGGGTATCAAGAGCACTAGTATATATTACTTATAATTAAAAAAATTCAACATAAAAACTTGTTTGATTCAATATATAGAAAAATCAAACGTTTATCATTTTTCACATGTAATGAATAGAATGAAATATATTATTATTAATATTTTATTAGAAGATATTTTATTGAACTTCTTTTAACCATTGAATACACCATAAATTACTAATCAGTTTTACTTACAAAATAATATCATATATCATACATTTTTTTTTCATACTAATTTAAAATAAATAAATAAATAAAAGTTCAATGGCACATTAACTTATAATCTGAAAAAAAAATTCAACATATTAAGAAATAAAAACTTTTTGATTTCTTCTGTCACTTTCGTATTGATTAACGAGTTTTTTTTTTTTTTTTGATTTTACACTAATAAAAAATTCTATTCAAAATCAATTATATTATCGCTTAAGATTGAACAAGACTATCTCCATCATTAAAATAATATAAAAACTTTTAATTTAAATCAAACTTGAATTTCTATTATGTTATAATAATATATTATGAAACTTATTTTCTTATTAAATTTATCGTAATGTAAATCTTTAACATTATTTTGAATTTCAGTCTCTAAATGTCTCGATTAAATATTTAAAAGAATTAACGAGTATAAAATACAAAGTTGTTTTTAAATCTGGTCTAAATAATAATAATTATTATTATTTTTTAATATATAAACTTATAATAACATTATGGTATATTAGATATAAGCTCTAAATGACCATAGCCTTAAATTAGTATGCTTGAAAATATTTTTTAAATTAATTATTATATAATTTTAGATATAAAACATTTAAGAGATTCATTTTAAGTACTATAATTGAACAATATTCGACTTAAGCTTATATATTTAAATAATAATATAGATATAAACGTATGTTCCAAAAGAGAATCATTAATTTTCCAAAATAGCTTAAAATTTAAAACATAAGGATTAATAGGTTCGTTGAAAAATCAATAAAAATAATTAATGAAAGTTCTTAATTTTTCCATTATTTTTTTTTTTTTTTTTATATAAGAAACAAGATTGGATCAAGATTATTACGTAATCACGTTGACATTTTATTAGATAAGGTATGAAATAAATAACTATCGTTTTAAATTCAAGTCAATTTACGGTAAAAAAGGTTGAAAATGTTAATTATAATTTAGGTATAATAAAAACGTGTTGTCAATTTGCATTATTTCATTACGGATTTTATTAAATTGATGGCATTTACTTGAATCATATTTAACCAAATCATTTTCTAAATATCAAATTACATAAATTCAACAGTAAAATTATCAAATAAGTACTTGAATGTAATCACACCAATCTGGTCTTAAAGTTTTTAAGATTTATTAGCCAAAACTAAAATTATAATTATACTTATGATATTATTCAAACTATACATATACGTGATATTATGAACATATTTTATGTCATTATTTTTTGCATACATTTTTAAAAAAAAAAAAAAGGATAAGTTAACATATTTTGCACTTTTTATATAATATACTTTCAAATAAATCCCTTGAATATTTATCACTAATCAACACTGCTCAATTAAGTCAATAAGAGTTTTTAAAAAAAAAAAAAAGAAGACTTAAAAGAAAGGAATAATTTGTATTGAGTAGAAAGGCAATAAAAAAAAAAGGTAATGTCAAAGGTTTGGACACTTAAAAAACCATTTTAAAAATGATTTTTTTTTTCTTCATATTTTAATCAAGTCTGGTGAAGAGTTCAATCTATACTACTAGACTATCAGTTATAAATTTATACTTTTATCATTTTTATTAGAATTTTACGTTAAAGATTGTAAAGAATTTTTCAGGCTTTATATAAGGTCCTACAATATTATCCAAGTATAATATTAATGTTATACCTTTGGTCAAAGAAAACTATTATAATTTAATTTTCTTTTTTTTTTTTAATTTTACGAATAAACATAATTCTATATAGTCACAATGACAAAAATTGACAAAGACGACTTGTAAGTACTTTCTACCGGACGATTCTCCATTAAAACATATTTTAGGTAAATTTTAATTAAATAATTAAAATTTAGTAAGTATACCAGTTTTTATTTACTACACCGTCCCCTATAAACTCAACTCTTTTCACTAAAATATTCAAACAAAAAAATATAATCACACGTATAATATATTACACCAGTACAGATTTCTAAGCATACATGGCATTCTATTCAAATAAGCTGTATTAATTATGCTGATCTAAGAGGCACAATGTGTCTGATATTTAAATATTTAAATTCCAAACATTAAAATATTTAACATTCATTAGCTTAAGATTATTGACCGTTGGAAAAGAGTGATAAACTAAATATTCGTATTACGTTACATTGTTCAATTTTCAAACACAGTACCACAACTTATTTAAATAAATCTAATCATAAAGAAAAAAAAACCAATAATAAACATAATTTTTAATTAATTAATAATAAAATAGCATTATCAAAATAGTTTTTCTTCTATGCCTAAAAATATTTATGAAATTTTATATTACATAAAATATAAATATGGAAACATCGGTAAGTCTTACAAATGCAGACATAAATATTTACACAATTAAAATAATTCATAAGTGAGAATGGTTTCTTTATGTATATTTTTTTTTCATTGGGAGTAATTGCTAGTATATAAGGAGGAGAAGCACAAAGTTTTAAAAAATAAAAACAAAGGAACAGGCAAACATCAGTCAGTGGTAATAATGCATCGTTTTATTTTAAATGTTTCCGTAACGGATTTTAAACATTATTTTATGAAAAAAAAGTTATAAATATATATTTGACTTGTGTCAGCTCATCGTTTATGCATGGAATTAATATATTTTTTTAATATGTATTTTTTTACTAAATTTAATTTAATTTATACAACCACATATCTAAATATTCACAAAATAAATAGTTTGCACATAACTATTTATAACTAATATCCAAAACAAATTATAAATATTCGAAAAGTATTCTTCTTTTGCTATTTCAAATAATAAATCGATATACATTCAATAAATAAATGAAATTAATTTAATTTACAGACAAGTATTGGTTGGATCAAACTACGAGTAAATGGAAAATTATCAAATAATAAACGAAAAGTCAGAAAAATATTTTTAAAATAATAAAAGTTCGTTTGTCCTGGAATTTGACTTTTAACTATAAAACTCAACAATCGCACTTCAGGTTGTTTGGAACTAGATTTATTTTTAATTAGAAACTACAAACAGTGACAGTTATAGTACATATATTTCATTATATTGGATAAATTAAAAAAAAAGAAAAATTATCTTAACTCAAAATAACAAAACTAAAATACAAAAAATAAAAATAACATTTTGATATATAAATAAATAAGTTAAATGTTTTTGTGGGTATAATTAAAAATATTTTCGTCCTATGAGATGACAATTTTTCCCACGATAATCTAAAATTAGACTAATTTATAGGTATTTTAATTATTATTCGATCAAACACTATTTTTTTTTTTTTTAACAATTTAATTTAAACCAGTATCAAATTCCAAATTATATTTATTTATTATGAAATTTAGCAAAAAAATAATATTTTATAATCAACAAAAACAAAATCGACTTAGAAACAGATCCATTTAATTTTTTTTTTTTCTGCTTGAGAAGTAAATCCAAATAATCATTAGTGGAATAAACCTTGTAATAATATTAAAACTTAAAATTAATAATAAATAGTCTTAGTTTTTTAATTCAAGTAATGTGAATATTTTCATTTTCATATATGCCTTATAGAGAGCTCCTTTATACTACGTCAAAATACAAAAATAATTTTATTTTAAAATAATACGAGTAGACAATAAATTTAACGACAATTCGAACTAAAAATTATCAGGAACAAATAATCAATAATGTGAAACCTATAAAATATGACTACAAAGATATAGTTGTACTGTTTAATAATAAATGATAAACACTAACAAACCAACAAATATTAAATAGAACTTTTTCGTAACCATACGATTTTTTTATGCTATTTGGTAGGACTTTTTCATACCAACATTATTACTTGTAGGATCTGGTTCTATCTATCAAATGAAGACTTAAAATAAACATTTAAATGCAATCTAAAATGATCTACAATATTATTGATCAAAAATATTTTTTATACATTTGTGTATTTTATTCTATATTAAAGTATATGTATCACAACTGTTTATTTTATTAAAAAAAATAAATAATACATTGAATAATCAAAGAAATTTTTTAATATTTGATGAGTTATTCTTAAAGTTGTATAATTATTTCTAAGAACTCACAGTGATATCAGTAGTCATTTCCGGATGGATAATTACAAATATTTCGTAGTCACATTAACGAGTATTTTATCCAAATTAATTTTCAAAGTTCTAAACTTAATCGAATGTTTATCATTTTCAAATATATGTCAATACTAATAATATATGTTGGATGTAATTTAAATTAATTCGAATGCGTTAAACTAATTACAAGTAAAAAATGATATTAGCAATAAGAGAAAATTAGTTACTTGATAAATTATGTACAGCGATGTATCTCATATAATATGTATTTTGAGCAAACATTCAAATTTTCATCACTTTTATATGTCTATTGTTTATCCTTTAGAGATTGAAAAAATAAGAAAAACAGGTGTTATACTAAATCTGTCACTGAATGAAATTTTATTTTATTTCTTTTATTATTGTCAAGAATTAATATAAGTTAGATACATTTACATGTTTATATTTATCTAAAGTAATAACATTATGCATAAGGGACATAGTACTAACATTTAAGAATGTAACTAGATAATAACGTACAAATTTTCCATGAAAACTTATTTATTTAGAAGAAATAAAAAAACTCTGGTATGAAAATTAAAACGGAAATATAACCATTACTGCGTTTGAAAAATACATATTACTTTCGTTGTGTATAACTTGCAGACTAATGGTACTCTATATAAAACACTATATAGTATAAGAACTTACATTTTATAATACATTTTCATAAAAAAAAAAAAAACTACACATTATTGTGCTTATTACGCATTATTTTAATCAAAAACGAAATAAGAAAAACTACGGTATATGCTTTTTAATACTTGTGAAACACGAGAATATAGTCCACTAAATCTGTACGCTGTTACGGTATTGGTTATCCTTGTTGTAAAACGTATACCTTTAATGCCTATTGTTGCATGGTGACTGGAAATTTAATTTTCGTACAACATTCACGTAACTCTCCGAGTGTAATATAGGTACATATAATTTTGATTTTGTACATTTAACTATTAACCGAATTACGTTTCTCATTAATTATCTGTAAAAAAAGGATGATGTTACTTGAAACTATCGTTACTAAATTAAATCGAAGATGGAACATTTAAAATATTTTAAGAACATCTTAATAAAATAAATAAAAAGTCAACATCTATAATTATAGTGTATAAAGATGTAAGTTCAACATAATAACTTACTTTCCAAAAGTTAAAAGGCTCATTATAATAACATTAACCAACAAAATAATATAAACATAGGTATTTAGTAATTATTGTTTATGACTATTTCTAAAAAAAATTTGATTTAATTGCAGTAGTTTTTATAGTAAGATTTTGAATAACCGATTGTTTTATTACAAGAATCACAAGAAATAATCCAACTCTTACAGTGTACGTAACATGAGTGAATAAAATATAATCTTGATAAGAAGATTGTACCCACTAAGAGATTCCTATAGACTGAATTAATTTATATTAATATTTTAAGAGATATCAAAACCATCGTCTTTTCAGGTGGTGAGAGGGATTATTATAAAAGAGTATATTTATAGCTAAATAAGCTACTCAAAAAGTTTATTAAAATAAAAATAAAAATGAGATATATTGTGAACGCATTCAATAGAAAAAATGATTTTTCTTCTACAAAAAATACTTGACCTAAAAGGTAATGTATTCCTTATTGTTTATTCGTAGTTTGTAATATAAAATACATGTTTACTTTGTACTTGAAATATAAATTTAAAAAACTTCACACAAATTTCCAATTATTATTTCGTATGTTTGTAAGGATTTTTCTATTCGTATCAAAAAAGTATACTGTGTTTGATGTTTAATTGCTTACATATTACTGTTTTTACATAAAAAATAATACGAATAATACATTGAATTACTACAGATGTAAACCAACATTTTAAACAGTTTTTGATCAAATATTTATTATTATCGTATTATTTATCACTAAAAATAAATTTGATACGATTTTCTAGTATGAAAAATTTAGTGAACAACATATTGAAACATATTGATCATACTTTTAATTTATTTGATGAATTACTTACCTACACACTTTTTTCTAAATATTGAATTTTATAATTTATGTTAGTTAAAATTGTAATAATATTAATTCATGCATTATTAAAAGCACAATTTTAGAAAAATGTGTATTTCTCAAATACATCGGTGGATACTTTGATCGTAGTAATGGGTATTCAACTCGCAGATATTATTTTATAAATTTCAACAATTAAACTATTAAATCAAGTCACTTGTAGACACAAATATATACGAGTATTACTATGTACAATCTTATATTTTTTGGCCTCAAATCCTAATACATTTATTATGCAAAATAAATCTTTAATACAGTTGTATTATATTTTTATATTATATAACTGTGATATTTTATAACTTACAACAATAATAAATATCTGATATTATCTTATACAAGATACGATGGAAAAGTAATGAAATCGTTTTAAAAAAAAAAGATTTAACGTTTAAAAAGATACAATATTCATATCATAGTTATTATCTAAATTTATATTCTGTACAGATAGTACCAAAATATATCTACAATGTAAATTATTAAAAAAAAAAAAAACCGTCTGAAAGTAAAATAATTGCAGTTTAATATGGGACCCGAAACTGACAAAAATGTATCAGTTTTCATATACGATTTCGTTTGAATATATCACGTTACACATCTTTCGAGCAACGTTAATCGATTTTAAAACGTTGAATTAATAAATAATGTTATACACAATTATTCAGTTTTCACTGAAAAACCGAAATACTGTAATAATCAAGTAAAAATATTAATGATATTTGAAAGATTTCGAAAGAATTTAAGTATTCATTTAAAACATAAAAAAAAAATTAATATAGCGCTTTCCACAATACTCATAACGAAATATGTTCAATATTTTCTAATTTAATATGAATTTACTTATAACCTTCGATAAAATACATTATGTAGGCATATATAACATTCTAAATATCTGTATAATGCAGTAAATAATGAAAAATTACTGGAACATTTATCCTCATATGATTATTATAGAAGTATTAATATCTGATTTGTAAAGTGCTAATTAATTTATGTGGGTTTATTATTTAAATTACTGTGTTATAGAAATACCACAAACATAAACTACAGTTTGGTGAATTCAATCTTATAAATTATGAAAATTAATATGAATTTCTCTTATTTCGAACATACATAATGGAAATCGGATATAATGTAGAATAATATACTAAATGAATATAGCGGATGGCTTTCATAGTTTGAAACTTGCAAATGATTGTATACTGATTCAAAATAATTCATACATGTGTATACGAGTACATGTATTTTATATACATTATACTACGTCAAATAAGTATAATAATTAAAACACGATTTTGAATCCTTGTTTGAAAAGAGAGACAGACAGATACAGAGACGCAGAACCAGAAGTACTGAAGAGACAGAAACAGATTAATATAGTGATAGTAAATCAGAATTACTTTATTGTGATGCTTTTTTATTAATATTTATTTTACTGTGGGCAAACTAATTTACCAAAAGTATTAAATGCTTAACTGAGGTGAATCGTTCTTTTGAAATATTCCCTCTTCACCACAGAAAAAAGAATAAAAAAAAAAGTTCATATCTTAAATTATAAATGCGTTCCAAGACAAATAAGAATTAATTTTTTCTGTAATGAGAGCAGTCCGAACTAATCACTACTAACTAAGATCGTAAACAGACCGGTCGATGACGGCTATTTTAATTTAATTATTATTCTTTACCTGAAAAAATACACAAGCACCGTTTAGACAGATTTAAATTAAATTTAACTCTTCATCAATGAAGAAAATGAAGTTTTCTATTTAAATTACTGCAGTAATCATTTACTGTGAAAAAAAAAAAATGATTTATGTTAAACCTGAATCATACATTAATATGACTAAATATATTTTAAATTCTGGACGGAACTTAAATTACTACCTATAATTACCCTATTATAAGGGTATATTATTTCACAATAAAAAAAAAAAAATGTATTAAAATAAACTGTAGAATAATATTTTAATTCTTTATAAAAATTTCATAAAATTAAATTAGAAATTTCTAAAGAAATATAATAAAATACATTTAACTATAAAATGCAACCAATTTAATAATTTTAAAAATAGTGATAAGATTTATGTAATAACTAGGGCTCGGATTTATATGTAAATACATATTTTTATTGTGACATGATAAATTAATTTAAGTAAGTGATAAATTAATTTCCAGTGATTTTCAATAAAATTAACTATATTTGATTTTACATATTTTTATATATTTGGCCATAATTACATGTTTTTACATATTTCTCAATAACTCCATTTTTCCTAAATATTTAGACAATTTGTTAGTATACGATTATTAATACACGATTATATTTCTCAAATATGTTTATTTTTTGGTATTTTTCTCTTTATTTAAAATATTTTTAGAGGAAACAGTAAAAACAAACTTGAAAAGTTACAAGAAAAAATTAGTGAAATTACGTATGAATACCAAAGTAAAATTTTACTATTCTACAAAAAGATAAAAAATTCTCGTTTTAAACAAATTAAATCTATCAAAAGTATTCTCACTGGTCGTTCTCCTAAAGTTTCATTGGATGTAGAACTTACTCTTTCAGATATAGTCAAAATGCAATACTGTCCAACATCATAAGTTACTTACTCTATTACGCAAGAATAATATTTTGTCAGTAGATTCACA
Source organism: Sipha maydis (assembly GCA_034509805.1). Lineage (NCBI taxonomy): Eukaryota > Metazoa > Arthropoda > Insecta > Hemiptera > Aphididae > Sipha > Sipha maydis. The sequence goes on along the minus strand of JASXSY010000915.1, from coordinate 36,698 downwards.
GATAATTCTAAACTCTTTCTCAAGAGTCATTGTTTTTATTATTTTAAATTTTATTCAAAGTGCTGGATTCTTAATTTGATCTTGATTTAGCTATCTCAACAATTGTACCTATTTATTTATTTATTTTTCTTTTTATTTTTTTCTGTTTTTATTCTTGTTTTCTGATTTGACATTGTTTATCCCAATGAATTGTAGTTTTTGAGCTGTAGTAATTTTTATAATTAAAAGCTAATAAAAAAAAAAAAAAAAAAAACATCAGTGGAATTCGAAAGATCATTTGTCCGTATTAGGCAGTTTTACGACCAAATCGAAGAACTTTTAGAAAATTTAATAATGCATGTTATCATCAATTGTAATCAAGAATCAAGATAATTAATAATTTTTTTTATCTTTTTTTATTTATATTTTATAATTCTTAATATCTTATTTTTAATAATATTACTATTTAAAATATATTTTATATATATATAAAATATGTATATATGTATAATATGTATATGTTTCATTATGAACTTTTATATGGATGTATTATATAATTAAATATTAATAAATAAATCATATTAGTAAATACATATTTTGGTTTCATAAATATAAATAAATCCGAGTCCTAGTAATAACACTAATGATTTCAATCATTTATCGGTTAAATTTTATAGATTATTCGATTTTATTATAGTCATTCTTTAACAAGAAAATTTAATATTTTTATTTTTTAATATATTATTAGCATCTGCTGTTTGTCAGTGTATCATTTATGAAGTACTTATTGCAATATTCCTTATACAGTACTGATTATACATTATATTTAAAATTTCATAAAACTACCATCTATAAAAAAAAGGTGTACCGATACTGACCATATCATATTAATAATATAAAAACTTATTTTTCATTCATTAACTATCTATAATGTATAATTTATAATATTATACTCTTGGTACCTAATTAAATCGATAAAGCTTTATCGATTAAAAATATATTTCAAGTAAAATATTGCTTTTGATACTATGTAAGAAGAGTAAAATACAGCAATCGATTTGGTTTTCATATACCTTGCGTTAAAGTCAAATATACCCTCATAATTTATTATAATTTAAACTGTTCAGCCCCATTAAACATATTTCCACTTTTACATTTTTCATTAAGTTATACTCAGTAGTCATGCAAATTATTTACGAATTTTCTTAGAAAAACTTAAAACATTTAAATGAAAAGGTGGTTAAATATTAAAACTACATATGTATATAATATTTTAACTATTATTTATTAAACATATAATTATTTTATTAACAATTCATTAATTCAATATTTGATTTTTATCATCTAATTATTATAAAATATTTTAATTTTACGAAAAATTAATAACACTTGTTAATTTATCTTATTTTCCTTTGAAATGGAACCTAGTAGGTATGTACATTGTACAGCTATTGGAGTAACACACTTTTTCATTTATCGCACCACGTATAATACGTATACACCACGAATATACATGATAATATTCACAATACAACTAACTGTATACACATAATTTACTTTAGTGTACTATATTTGTGATGAATTAATAAAAAAACAAAATTTTAAAATAAAGTTTTATATTTTTTGATAGGTAAACTGTTTATTTAAAATAATTGTTTGATCCTTGTAAATTAAGCTAATTATTCAAAAAGCCTTGAACTAGAATGAATTTTATACAAACAGATTTAAATTACATTAAAGAAAACTAACAAAAAGTATTTAAATTTATAGCTTTCATAAATGACCACAAATAATATATTAAAGCACTTTTATTATCATTAGAAGAGAATAATCACTAGTAATCATTCAACATTATGGGTCACTAAAATTTCTGATTAACTTAATAAATTTTATATTTTATTTTTTTTGTTTCTTATACTAATATAAAATTTATATGAGTAATATTATTAATATTAATAAGTATAAGTATATGTGTATATTTAGGCACATTCAGATGTTATTCACGTACATTGTGAAGTAATTTGTCAAACGTAAAACTCACAATTTAAAATTTAGAGACATTATATATATATATTAATACTTCTGGAGTGTAACATTCGAGCTACGGTGTTCCGCTATTATTATAACTGAAAAACTATATAAAGATTTAATAAGAATAGCAAAATTACATTTAAATATTCTAACAATAGCATACACAAATGTTACCAGTACCGTAGATTAAAACGCATTATAATTTTAACTTAAACAGTCGTGTATTTAGAATAATCCGATTTCTAGTTAATAATTAAGTTAATTTATAATACAAATTAATAAAATAATGATTGCATAATTAATTGGAGAAAGGATAAGGGCATTTTTTTAAAACCCTTTACTTTATAACGTGTTGAACTTGGGTTGGTTTTCTTGTTAGTAAAACGTAAATACTTAAAAATTGTATTTTGAACTATAATTTATTTTGGGATTATATTATTTACGTATGTTACAATAAATTATTTTCAGATCAACCGATATGTATTTGCACAAAAAATCAGCCAACTCACATATTATCTCTCTATACCCGATCGTAAATGTATTGTAACTATTCAATGAAGTGAACGAATACATCGAAAAGAAAGCAAACGCGTGTTGATAAATTGCCAAAAGACATTCATGCATAAAATTTACAACTGTTGTGGTTCATTACCTATAATAAAATCTATAATCTCAAATGTGTTTTAAATATATTGAATACCTATAATAAGACAAAAATGAGTTCATCCCCAATAATCACCATCAAGTAAAATATTTACGACTATATTTTCTTTTAAAAAAATATAAATATATACAAAACGCTTGTAACGTTTTAAAACTGAAAATTTGGTTTTTATCGTAGCAATATTCAATTTATTATAGGTATATAAAATTTTGAATTATTAGTAGGTTATATTTTTTTACTAGTTTTAACTTCGTTGCTTGTTTCATATTTCTTCATTCGCCGGTTTTGGTAATTATTATGTTTCTTGTTTATTATGATTCGTGAAAAGTGAATTTTTGTATACGTATCTAAGAAATAAAAAACAAGATAAGACTTTAGTCTGTACCACATCAAATGAACCTATAGGAAAACTATACAACCATTATTATCCCTCTCTAGACTCATACATTTAATAACAGTACGAAAAATCCTAGCCTTAATTCAACTCAAAGGATTGTAATACGAATAGGGAAAGGTGAAGGGTTGTAACTGTTCGACAATATCATGTCTAACATGAATCCTATATAAAAATAATAAAAACTAATTTGTAATTAAAACCTACGTAGAATTCAAAATGTCTCGTTTTCAAATTGTCTCAAATAAAGGTAAAAACTGTAAAATATCGTAATAATTATATGTAGTCACGATTATTATAATATATACCACTACAATATTAACATATTATAATGCCTTAAATCATATATCGTGGTCGAGTATCCCTGATAAATCGGACTAAAAAAGAGGGAAATTAGTATTCAAGCAACCTAGATAAATTAACATTAAAATACATTTTAGTAGTGACCTACAAGAATATCTAAATTTTTACAACTCGGGTATACAATTTTTACATGTGATTCGAACATTTTTAGATCATCTAAATATTTTTATATTCATTAAATGCTATTTCTAATGAAAAACCAAAATAAATATAAATCCGTCTAACCGATTATAAAAGATGTAAAGTGTCTTAAATCAATATTAATATAAATTATTAAACATTTTTAATTACAAATATAAATACGTATATTGGTTCGAAAATATTGAATTAATTCAAATAAAAATTGAGGAACAGGAAAAATAAATGTCTTTCAGAAACTTTTGACCCAGACCTTATACTTAAACTGACCTTGAAAAATTTTTGTTTACATTGTAAACATTTATGAGAGTAATAATATAGTCAAATACATTAAAAATAGTAATTATTCCTTTACATGTTCACACTCCATTTAACACAAAGGACTATGAGTGCACCATGGTAATCCAAATTGGTTTCTCAACTATTAAACAAAGTCGATTTCTTCAGCAGAGAAAAACTATTTGCTTCGTACCCATTCATTATTTTCCTGTGAAACAGAACACACCGTTGACACCAAACCACTCTAAATTTAAAATAACAATTTTTACCTTCATCTTCCGACTTAAAACTATACAGTAACCCTACTTAAAAACGTAATGCACATGTGTTTAACTTCCACTCTTATAATAAGAAATCTTAAGCGCAAACTATTTAATTATACTTGTATGTTATTTTTAATAACTAATATTAAATTAGTGTACAGTTATAACACACACTCTTTACATGATTGTATTAACACTTTAGAAGTAAATTTACTTAAAATAGAAGTAATTTACTCGTTTAATAATAGATGGTTAATTTCAACAAAGTTTTAGTATTTACTGTTGAGTTTCCTATTATTGTATTATTGTATTATTGTATTGTATACTATTCGAACAAAACATAGAAACAGTGGAATTTAATTAAAACGACTAACATTTACATCAAGTTAATAATTTATGTAAATATCATTATTATTACCAATTACATAACTATGTTATATATTCACATAATTTTTTATTTTTCTAAATTGTCTGCTATTAATTTAATTTTATGTTATTTTTAATGAAAAATCTAAAATTGATTTTATGTATTTTCAATAAATGCCCTACTGATTATAAATTATTGTTACAAAGCGTTAGTTACACGTAACAATGCCATACTTTACATTGTACCCAAGATTTTTTTTTCGATAATCAACATGTATGTTATTTTATGAGATATTAATATTCAAGAATCGTAATCTATTTAAACACAAAATACTAAGAAAATTGTTCATCTTACTACGTTAATATCAATATTATTAATTTTAATTTTCTAAATATAAGTACTTATGATCAAACATCATGTTATCTATGCCTCCTATAGAAGACTGAAATACTATACACTACATTAAAATGGAAACTAACTAATATGGAGTTATAAATTGGACACAAAGTAACTTCAACGCAAGGTATCTAATTACATATGAGTTTTATTGTGTTCCGTCTGTATTCTTTAAATTTAAAAATGATTGCATAGTGAAATTATATTCGCGAACAAAGTACTAATTTTTCAAGAGATTAAATTTCTATAACAATAGTCTAAACAGTGCGATAAATAGTCTGAACCAGATGTGGTGCAAAAATAAAAATAAATACTAAGTTTATACATGTAGATATCTTAAGTGCTAAAAAGCTAATACTTCTCGAACAGGACTCATAAATACCTAATAAATTAATTTGAAAATTAATCATTGATTTATTTATTCGAGTACAACAATTCTGTAAAAAACATTAAATTACACTTTTAAATCTAATATGTATTATAATTTACTGTTTAACTCCGATGAACATTATTATCATTCTTATATTTTATGAGGCAATTCAACAAAAATATGAAAATCGTGAAAAAAAATCAATTATATGCTCATTAAAATCTAGATATAATATAAATAGATATAAATATAATACCTACCGTCCTGCCCATGAATCAATAACATAATTTTTTAACGTAGTATTCTACTCGTTTATCATGAATAACTGAAACTGCGTCAATACTGCGGTTAACTAACGAAAATGTTATCGTCATTGTATATAAAACATTCAGATGCTTTTCAAATATTATCATGGTAAAAATTGCAAAAAATCACACATTTTATTTTCGTATTCTTTCTTGTCCAAACAACCACAAACGATCTGATACCATATTTTATTTCTGACAGTTTATATACATATATATATGTATAAGTATATAAAAAATCTATGTGTAAACATTGTTTTATAAGACAAATCGTCTATCGTCAAATCGTCTTTCGTTTTGTATCATGTGAAATATCTAATGTGTATCGATTTTTTTTAATTTTCTTTTTTTTTCAAACACAACAATGACTCAGACAAGTCAGGAATTTATGTTCGTAATTTTTATCTATTTCGATATTTTTCTCCCCCACCAGAAAAAAAACAGTTTTATCTCATTGACTTACCATAATGAGTTTTTAAAAATAAAAATTATGTATACGTTCGAATTAAACCATTGGAAAACTTCGTGACAAACTGTTACCATACGAATAAAAAAACCGTCTGCATTTTTTGTTTGAAACATAAATGTATAATATGATAATCATTAGAACCAGAAGTATCGATTATTATACAAAACAAAAATGCATATATTATGTGAAGTTTTTAAACAAGCGTGGCACTGGAATTGCGGTTAACTCGTTAATTATGTAACGTTCTTGGATTCAATTGTTTGCTATATCTTCTGATAATAATTAGCTTAAATATAAAGTCATATGGATTACTATCGGAAGAGCAAAATTTACGTAATTGAGAAAGACGGTAGAAGTTATTGAGATCTTAATCGAATTTACCATTTTTCGCAGTAGTTATTTATCCGTTTATTACCGGTATAAAAAAAAGTATCACTCATCGTAATATTTCTACTGCAGACTATATTTTGAATCGTCAAAACTATGCCATTTACTTTTAACAATATTATTATCAACTTGTTTAAAAACAACCTATTAAACCGGTAACGTTTTTATTAAAATTCGAAAACTTAAATAATAATATTATGAATTCGATCATAAAAGCCCGTTTATTATAATAAAATTATATTTCCTTTTTTCCAATACACCCAAGAGTGCCTTGTAGGCTGATATATTATACACAGTTATAAAGTACGTTTCTAACTAGCTAACCGGACTGATCAAAATTTAGTCTCACGCTCCCATGTATGTGTTGGCGTCCTTTTATTCGTTCATATTCAATTCCATCCATCACAAGATTTCCGTGAAAGTATCAGATTTTCGAGTTTATATAACAGGCGTTTATTATATATCACCGTGGTGGGATTTCTGATTTTTACTTTTGGTGAACGATATTTAACACGAAAATGGTTGGGAAAAAAATCTGTGGTCCGTGAGAACATATGTGATTTCGAGGATAAAGGATAGATGAGAGAAATTGACTGGAATAGGGGTTGAAATTCGATAGTCTAAAAGACAATAATTCAACGTTGCCAAATGCGTTACGATTAATACACTTCGAACTTTTTGGTAGGAAAAAATGCTGATTTCGATTTTTCTCGTAAGACTAACTGTGACAACTGGTCTAGTTTCAGAATCGTATTGGCGAAAATCCGACACTCTATGATTACTCTTTGTACTTTCGATCGAACTAATGTAGTTTTCAAAGAATTAAAACTCTGTGCATACGACGACTTTGAATAATACCGACCTAAAGAACGCGCACTGCAGTTCGTATAACTTGTATGTATAACTCGTATGTCAACACAATCGTAGACATATTGTTGCACATTATAATCTAGTTTTCTTCCATCTTCTTATTAATTGTTATTATTATTATCATAATTATTCCCATATTATTTATCTTTGATTCACCGCTATACCATTTATATTGATTGTTAAATACAAATCCATAAAATAATCAGTGCAACATATAATGCAACCTTCTGGTGATGTATTTTACAAAATATAGAATATCTTAAATGATAATGGTATATTTTGATTTGTAACGCATTCATAGCAAAATAATACATGTATTCAATCCATAATAAAGTGTATATATATATATATATATATATATATATATATATATATATATATGTATGTATATCGTACATTCAGAGTCATATACAACTGTAATTTTCGACAACCAAATGTTAATTATAAATTATCAGTATTCTACAAGCTCGAACGATTTAAATAATATCATGTTTCTGTTGTTTCTCTATTAGATTTTTAAATAACTATTTTGATATATTTTTTTTTTTATAATTATAATTGTTATTATTTAATTTCTTCCACGCTATAAAGTTGACAAAAAAAAAACTGATTTTATGACTATTATTTTCTGTTTGCAAAAATTTGAAGTACGAAATCAATCCCTTTCTATAGACATACACTCAATGTTAATTACAAAAAATAAATAAATAAAAATCAATAAATATGAAATGAAAATACGTGTTTCGTATCTTATGGCAATATTTAAAACCTAATGAATCACATGTGTCAAAGGAAACTACAAAAATACCGTTTAAATAAATAGCTACTTATTTCCATAGTTTTTTATGAATAAAAAAATATGCAGCGTTATGCATACTATTAGTTCATGTACAATTTATTGTATTATTTATTATATTTATAATTGGTTGACAATCAAATAACATATCAATATTAATTTCATTACCATAACAAAGAGCTAAAATATTATAGCGAGTTATTACTAATATTTTTAAAAGTTTATATTAAATACTGATAGTATTGCTAATATGTCATTATGTTAGAATACAATGAAAAGAAACGGGGAAACGAGGTGAACATAGATATAGTACTAATTACGTAGTATGTATTATGATTAATATTATTATATTAAATTTATTTATAAATACAACATACAAAAATTAATCTTAAGACTGATTTTATTTATGAATTTAATTTAATTAAATCTTCTAAATAACTTAGTAGTCTTAACCACATAAACTTTATTGTATATATTTCATTTCCGAATATGTGAATCATAGTATAGTAAATATTATATGAAAGCAAATATTTAATTGAAATATGTGTTACGACTTCATAAATACAAATTATTCAAATTATGAAATTACCCTACTAAATCTTAATAATAGACAAAGATAGTTGAATATATTATTATAAAGTTAAGTAATTTGCGGATCAATAATAGACTTAATACGAACAAGAGATATGATTAAATCATATTGTGTTTGTATTTTTGCGAAAAACTATGAACAAAAGAATACAAATTACAAAGAATACAAAATACAAATTCTTCAATGTCACAAAATTATGATAACAACACACAAAATTATAATAAACTTAAAATATATTAAAACAATTATAGATTTCTTTTACGTATTTAATGGGAAACAAGCATAACTTGATACTGAAAAATTGGGTTCTTTTGTAACTTTTTCAAACTAATTTAATTTTTCTACTCCCTTTGCATGAAATACACTTTTTTTTTTAGTAAACAGTTAATTTTTAATATTTTTTCTAAAGATAAGTAAATGAGTTTAAAAGTTTAAATTATATGTTAGTGAGAATTCACAAAGTGTGTTGTGTGTTTAAGACAGTAAAGAAAGTTGATTTAAGGTCTATAAAGTGCAATTAACAGGTTGTGAGCCACTGTATCCAAAGAGAACGTTACCTCTTAATCTTTGTTCCCTTATATGTTTTATACTAAACTCGATAAGTAACGATGGCTTAACGAAAGGTAGAGTCTTTTGCAAGTTTATAATGTCACTAATAGCATACACTTGAGTTATGATGAGCTAATAAAACTTATACTTTTTACACCAAACTTGGTTTCAATCAGAATCACATTTCCTTTTAAGACACGATATAATCCTTGTGCTTGCAGAGCTTTTCGACGCCCTCGTTACTAGGAGAGATATATACTATATTATACTATATATATATATATATATTAATATACCCATGTGTGTGTGTGTGTTTACGCATGTTTGTATACAATAATCTAGATTCAATGATGAAAAGCCGACGGTACAACCTCACGGCTAATAAACATGTCGATGCTTTTATCGAGCTCTCTAATAATAGTATACGGTAAAGCGATAACTACGAAGAGAACAATTTCACGTGGCCGAAAGAGAGACCTATATCTTTAGCAATTCGAAGAATAAGTGATTATTATACCTAAGATAAAATGTCCAAATAATATAGATATGTGCTTTTTAAAATATAATTGATACATTAAATACAATGGAGAAGTAAAACTGCAAAAATATTTTTAAAAAAGCAATAAAATCAGAAGTACAGAAATGAAATTTGTTGCAAGCTTATGATACGTAAATGTAACGTACTTGTAATAATAACTAACAAATACTTAAAGACTAGATTTTTTAAATTTTATTTATTGAATGAACGCCCGTAGGCTCAAGTACAAAATAATATAGATATAGCAATAATAGTGAATACATTGATTGTTATTTATACAATTAAACTTACATTAAATGTTTATACAACATTTATTATTTTATAAATTTTATAATTTTCTATTTTTATAATTTTAATGTACAATATAAACTAAGAACAAGTATCAAACTATTGGCTTAAAGGAAAAAAAATAACCGGATGGGCCTCGCTCTGCTGTACACTTGGGGGTGGAGTGCGACTCTTCATAGGATAGGTCATTATAATGGATTTGTTACATTTGAATTCAATGATAGGTATCATTGTATACGAAAAACAATTCTGAATGGAGATGATATGTTAGTTTAGAATATAATACATTGTTATTTATAAATATTGTAATAAGTATATTTTATTTTGAAACGAAAAATTTAGAAAAATTGTTTATAAATAAGTCAAAATATGTCAAAATACTTTGAAAACTTAACCATGTATAGAAAACGTCAATATAAAGATTAGGTGAAAATTTCAAGTTGTTGCAGTTTTTCGTTTTTGAGTTAGAGCATTTTAAAACAAACCGATATCTTTGTCAGTCTAGAATATTATACATTATATTATATTTTACATGTAATTTTATGTCAATATTCGCTGTTCAAACGCTTATAAAAAAAAATTGTGCATATGGATTTTAATGATTTTTGAATGACAATAAGAACTACTTCTGTGAAATCTTCTATTACATTTTTAAGTATTTTGTACGAGCCAAATTTTTTTTATCACCGATTATAAAAAAAAAATGTAAAAAAATCGAATATTTTAAATGCCTATAAGTGGCTTAAAAATCTATATAATATTTTGAAAAAAATATGACATAAAGTCTTAACAGCTGGTAAAAATTTCAAAAATCTTATACTTTTTGAATTATAACAAATATTTAAAATCGTTTGAGAATAAATCGCTATTTTATGCAATTTCTTTATCAGTTAAGGAACAACTTAAAAGAAACCTTGTATTAAATTTTCAAGATTTTCTGGGCAGCCAAAAAAATTGAAAATTTCAATTGTCTATAAATAGCTCAATAAAAATTTAATGGTGTATAGAGAACGCTAATCTAAACATTTGGTGAAAATTTCAAGTATTTACATCGATAAGTTTTTGAGTTATAGCAAAATAAAAAATTTGATTATGTCGAAAACTGGTTTTGCGTAAAAACTCCCGTTTTTCCCAAAATTTTTTAGGGTTTTTCCCGTCGCATTTAAAAAATATTGAAAATTACCAAAGTACCAAATAGATTCACTTTCCTTTCAGAAAAGTTGCTACATAAGGCAATCGAAGCATTTTTACTGCCCCAAATCGTGTCGACAGACACAAAAAAAAAAAAAATAAATAAAAAAAAAAAAAAAAAACACACATCATTGTAAAATCAATACATTCTTCACTCCGTTCAGAATCTAAAAATGTTCAACAATGTTTAAGAAATTCATTGAAATAGGTACTCATATTGCATTTTAAACGAATAATAAACTTTTTATTAATTGGTAGATGATGAATAACTGTAACGAAATAATATAAAATATATCTATAGCCATTGATTAAGTATACTTAATAGCCATTGTTCGATAGAGGACGTAGAACTTGAAATATTCTGTTTTCATTAAAACATTATAATGTAATTTTAATGATTTTCTTCGTGACGTAATACATTTTTTCAACAATAAATATTAGTTTTGTTTAATTTTTTATCTTTCATAAGTATTCATTTGGAACAAAAATCATAATAAAAAAATTCTACGGTTTTCTTTGATTTTATAATTTTTTATAAGTTATCGGTGGACTTTTTAAATGTATTTCAAAAAAGTTAAAAAAAACAGTAGTCGAGTAAATAAAAACATTTATAGATTAAATAACCATTTAAAAAACAAACATAACAAATTTTTCGAAATTCGAAGGACTTCCATTTAGTTTACCAAAATAACAAAGCAAATTTTAATGTTAAAACATAGCAATATATGTACATTGAGGATCGTAAAGCACTTTATGAATTTCAGTCATGCGAATTAAGATATAAAACAATAATGACAAATTATTATAATATATATATACTATTATTATATTATATTATTTACTGCAAATATTAAACTCATAATAAATCATTATAATAGTATTTAAGACTTGTTGGCGCAATTTTTTTTTTCTTTTTTGTGAATAAATACACATAATCCCCCAAATCGTTTTCCATCAAATTTCGTTTTACACCACATTTTGCTTTCCAAATATCACACATTATATTACTGATGTAAAAAAATATTCAATGATAGTGCAAAATATTTTGTTGTTGAGGTTTGGTTTATTATTATTATTATTATTATTGCTTCTTCTTTTCCAATAACATTCAAGTCAATAATTGAACATTTTAAATTATTTTTATTATTTATTTAACAAGTAAACCAGAACGTTTAAGAAATGTCATTAAAAAATGAATTCTAGATTATTTCTCTAAACTGTAAACTGTATTGCCAATATAATAAAAAAAACTGTGAATATTGATCAAACTACTACACAAGGTAGCGTAAATTATTAAAAATTAAAACATATACCTAGTACAATTGTGACACTGTTTGCAAATGGTCCTTCAGGTTTCGTCTGTGATAAAAAATTATTAATGGCTAAGAGCAAATATTATAAGAATTATAAGCAATAATGCGAATTAAACGAATATTTACATACAGTCACAGTTTGTCGAGTAAAATCTTAAATACAAATTCCCTCGATTTTATCATGAAAACCTGATAATGCAGTCATTTTTCATTTTCACTTTATGCCCCTTTTACCAAACGCCGTTTCACAATAATAATTGATTCCAGCTGTATTGACATCCAGAAATATTCTTTTAACATTTTCAACAATACAAAACCTTCGTGAACGTGCATAAATTAAACATTTTTGGATAAATGTGTTGAACTATAATCTCAAAGTCTTTAAAAATAAAAACATTATTCATAGTAAACGATGGTGAAAATTTATTTTTATCGAAAGACCTTAGTTTTCCAATATTTGTATATCATTTTTATAAAGTATTTATGCTATTAAGATTATTATCACACACGTTTAATATTTTACAAAAATGTACTCGGTTTTGTAAGTTCGTGGTCATTATATAAATATTATAAAAGTATGTTTTTAAGATTTTGTCGATCTATGAGGACGTTGTGGCCACGTAATTTATGTTGAGTTTTGAATACTTTCTACTGAAGTATTGACTATCGAGAAAACATTATAGTGAATAAGTGGTATTTGCTTTTCGTAATCAAAAAGCAGCTCCGGCGTTCAGCATCAGCTGTTGGATAAAGTCCCCTCGAGAGAACACTCATCCCAACGGATACAATTTCTCTTCAGACCATCCATAAATATCTTCTTGTGCTCTTCCGTTGTCTGGCATGAGTTTTTTAAACTCGTACTAGTCAACATACTTTATTAACTATAAAATAAATGTATATACAACGTCGAAGCTCATTCACACATGTACTCGAACTCGATTCATTTATTAACAGTTATAAAAACACACAATCATGTTGGTCAACTAGAACTGTTATTATACATACGCATTATTTATACAATATTACATAAACCTGTAATATTTATCAACATTCTAAATTTTAAAATTAATTTTTCTTTTTTATAGAAATTAGAAGACAATTATAAAAACTATAATATTTATTAATATTGTTATTTATTTATTTTTTATCAAAAAAACAATACTTTCAACGGTAAAAAATGTAGTTTTATTTTACTTTATAATAAATAAAATATAGTGTTATAGTATTTTAGCGTTTGGAGTACAATGCCTCACAAACAAATAATTGTTATTTCACTGTTACGTGATAGTAATAAATACTGTCAACTAAAGTTATTTAAAAATGAACGAGGTAAATTCATAACTCTCGAAACCTGTACGTTTTAACAGTGAAAATCAAGTTCACATTTTCAGATTTCAGAAAAAGGGAGGACCGAAAACCGTATTAAACTTAATTTATTGTAATTCAAGAAAAAACCAAATAAGTGCTAAATTATTGCTCTTGAGAAAAAATTCAATCCTTGTTGTATTGATTAAACATTTAAATGAAAATATGGTTCCAAACTTGTTAGTTTTATTTCTCATTCTTAACATATACTTTTGGCCGAAACAATTGATGAGAAATCATTAACTTCAAATATTAAGTTTGTTATAGCTTTTAATTTCCTCTGATAATATAGTCGATCTGTAAAATATCTGAAATACTGTATAGTAATTCTTTTTAATTATGATTTAATGAGTTTAGATTTCTATGAATATAGGTCCACTATAAGTTTAAAAAACTTAGAAATACACATGAAAATTTTCTCTTGCATTCGTAAATGTTTAAATTACAACTTAATGTATATAAATATTTTATTTTCGATTTAAGCTTACAAACTCTATTCATAATATTATTACTAAATAACTATTTTTTTTTTTTTATCAGAACTATAGTTTTCTTTACAAATTAACATTTTAAATATTAATATATAAACATATTAACATTACTTTCTGTCTTAATTTGAATTAATAACTTACTGGAATAACTGAAATTTTTAATGAATTAAAACCATCTTATTCAAGTTAAAAACTGCTTGAATGTTTAAACATATTAATGTATCGTATAAAAAATAATTTTCAATTTGGAATGCATTTATAATCTAATATAATATATAATAATATAAAATATAATATATAATATCATAATCTATGTTGTTTTAATAATTGAAATTGATTTAAAATTATAATTTACCATACTTTATAATGCCTTTATTTTCAGAAATGTTACACCAACACACTAAACGAATTAATACAAACGTAATCAATGCTGTTTTAAAGCTTAAATTAAAAATACATCTCATTATAAAAACTTCACAGACAAGCCACCGTTTTTTTAAAAAAAAAAAGTATAATTTAAAAAATATAAATTTTCTTAAGTTGTAGATATTTTATATTGTTGTCATAGTGTTTTAAATATGCATATATAATGGAAATGTAGTATATTTTATTAACAATAATATACTCATATCGCCAGAGCAAACAAGAAATAATAATAAACGTATACACGCTGATTCCAAAACACACACGACTATGAATTATTATTAGTATGTGTGATTAGTGTATTGTGATTAGTATCTATTAAATATGCTAATAGGGTTGTTGTGCATTATTGATATAATATGACAGGTAGTCTGTAAGAAATCACGTATTGGGATTTGAATTGAAGATTTTATTTTTCTTTATCCCAAGCCACACTATTTATTCTACACAATTTCACCTGTGTCATTTATGTTAATATGTGAATCAAATGTTTGTTTTTAAAATCTAATTTCTCATTTTTCTTCAACATTAACAATAGTTTTGACGGTTTTATAAAATATGTACGTGGTTTTAAAATTAATATACTATATTCCAATAATTTCATATGATTATACTATTTTAACAACAAACCAGAATAATTAAATTCATTTTCTAATAAAATATATCATACATTATTTACTACATTTCACTAGTAAAAATGAATTGACAAATAAATTGTAATTGATATTTTGTTAAAAATTTAACGCGTTTCTATAGATAAGGAGGACGTAGTACTTAAAAGTATGTTCCAGCTTTGATACTCTATAGATCCACGATGTTAAAGGCCTCAATACGCGTGTATACATGTAAGTGCATGACCCTTAATCATGATCGTGTCCGTTGACCATTAGATGAAATCTAATCTATTTAAGACTTTTGCCAGGAAAACAATTGTAATCTAGTTATACGAACGAAAAAGTGTTAAGTCCAAGATAATTTTTATCTTAAGAAAACAAAAAAACAAAAATACAGCCTCTGCTATGAATTTACTCTGAATGATTTTGCTCAGCGTAAGACGTATTTTTAAGCTTAAATTAATGGTGTACTCGCATCTCTTTCTCTCTTAAAGGCAGAAATAATAGATAGAGAACATATATTCTAATAAATTGTTTACCGATTAAAATGTATGTTTAATGTTATATTCAGTAGTATGTAAAATTAATTTTTAATGTTCACAGCTAACTTATCAACATAATATTTTCAGCCCCCATTGTGTAATGAAAAAGCATGTATGGGCAGTATTATGTTTCCACCGACATTCCATAACTCAACAGTGAGACCTAAAGCCGAAGTGCTAAAGTTGGCCGAAGATTTCATGAAACAATATTTTGCTTCCATAAAAAGGTAAACAGTCTAATTTATTTCATATAATTTTAATATGCTGTAAAAATAAATAAATTTATATCAACTGTAAGAAATACTGTACAGTCATAATCATATAACAATTTTGTCAATTAAGATTATAATTCAATACATTACTCGATATCGTCACATGAAGAGTACATGAATAATATTTAAGGATATTATAGAATATATTACACAATGATATAACTTTTTTGAGATCAAAAATATGATATGAAATAAAGGAAAATCATAATCGATAACCCAAATGTTTTGGCCAGCACATCAAATTCCGTTTACAACTTGCACACTGTTATAAGCAATTTTATCTTTTTTTTTCTCTTTGCACAATTTTTCACATAACGATAGAGTATGCTTGACTGCTTGGAATGTACCAATTTCGTTTTTATATCGAATACTATAAATCATATTCGAAGATTCTCAGACTGCGCTACATTATGTGAACGACAACGCGTGTGCCGGCATCAATCCCACCTTACGAATCATATCACTGTATACAACAATATAATAACGTGCCCGGTCTAGAAAATAAACACTGATGACGTTTTTCGTTTTACGCTTCTTATGCATAGATAATAACTCATCCGTCGAAAAAATATGTGTAGCACTGAACGATTGTATCGTCCTTAGCCAAATGTCCAAAGAACATTAACGCCTATTCCGACCTTCTTTGAACAAATATGATATTAACTTCAAAAGCAAATTTGCTTGTCATATATTTCAAACTCAGTTTAAAAGCTTTATAGTTTATACGGTTTGTATGGCTCGTGAACTGTTGCTTCGTACAGTTCTTCAACGCAACTCTTTGCCCATAAAAGCTTCATATGTTACAAAGTAATCAAATGTCAATATCATTCAAGTATTCCCGTGCGCATGTCATTAAAACTCTCAATAGACGTTTCAGACCACTTTTCCTGCACATAAAACCTGAATTAATTATGATAATATCTGTGTCAGAAGTAACCGCATTCGATACACCAATCATGAATTTACATGTGCCGTGACACGGGTTATACAATAGATTTTTTTGTAGAAGTACTACTAAGAATTCAGGCATTGAAAAAATCTCTATAGTATACTTTTGTATGGAGAAAAATGTCTACCTTTATAATATCTTTGAGATTATTGTGCAATGTGACTTTTGTTTATAATGTTAACGCGTGCAGTCGAATCAATTTGATCTGTTGAAATGATAAACGTAAAATAATCAGACAAACATCAATAATGGTTTAGAAAAATCAATATTATATTTTGAAAAAAATATGACATAAAGGAAATACCAATCTTAACAGCTGGTAGAAATTTAAAAAATCTGCGACTTATACTTTTTGAATTATAACAAATATTTAAAATCGTTTGAGAATAAATCGTTATTTTATGCAATTTCGTAAATATTTAAATTTCAGTCATACAATTTTTTCCTCTAATTCCGGTAGAAATTTTTTTAAAGATTTTTGAACCTAGTGTTAACATTTTGAACCTTAAATATGAACAGAAATAATTTTATGAATTTTTATCTACAAAATAACTTGCAAATTATCGTGATTTTTACATATTTCGTATAAATTGGAACTTTGAGCACTTATAAAAAAAAATTGTGACTTACGATTTTATATTTTTTTTTATCAGTTAAGGAACAACTTATAAGAAACCTTGTATTAAATTTTCAAGATTTTCTGGGCAGCCAAAAAAATTTTATCGTTATTTTAAAAAAAATACTTAAAAAATTGAAAATTTCAATTGTCTATAAATAGCTCAATAAAAGTCAAAATACTTTGAAAATTTAACGGTGTATAGAGAATGCTAATCTTAATATTTGGTAAAAATTTCAAGTATTTACATCGATTAGTTTTTGAGTTATAGCAAAATAAAAAATTTGATTTTGTCGAAAACTGGTTTTGCGTAAAAACTCCCATTTTTCCCTTATTTTTTTAGGGTTTTTCCCGTTGCATTTAAAAAAATATTGAAAATTTTTTACTTTTGACCCCCCAAAGTACCAACTAGATTCACTTTCCTTTCAGAAAAGTTGCTACATAAGCAAATCGAAGCATTTTTACTGCCAAAAAAGGTGTCGTCAGACACAAAAATAAAAAATTAAAATTAAAAAAAAAAATTAAAAAAAAAACACACATCATTGTAAAACCAATAGATTCCATCACTCCGTTCAGAATCTAAAATATCTTAAACAATTTTCCTTGTTAATAATAATAATTACCATTCCCATGTCAGTTAAACAACAATATCGATAAAGATGAAAAGAAACCGATTCTTCAAATGGACAATGCCATTACAATGCATTACGGTTGAACGGCAAAAACAGCTACGGCTGTACAATTAAACAACGAAAGCCATTAAGGTTTAGTTACCGTAGCGATGTTTTAAAATTTGAAATTTTCCCGTGTTAGCCCGTTAGGCCTTTAATCGCGGTGGCGTTGAGTAAACTCTAAAGTTTAGCAATCGAGACAACGCGCACCGCGGAAACAACAAAACCAATTCCCCGAAAACTTGTGTCCACGTGTGTCACGCTGTCAGGTTGTGTTTAGAGTTTTCGAAGTCAAGCGCGCACATCCACGGAGAGTTTTAATCGCAGTTGAATATACCGGTCAGCTGGACCTGGACCGTCCCCCGGAATCGTGGTCGGAAACGAAGCAATTGTAATGCAATATAAGCGTAATGAGCGTGTGCGTGTGCGTGCGCTCGTGTTTACGCGGCGGATTACAGAACAATACGACGAATGTTTAGCGAATCGAGTCAATATACTTATTGTGCGTGTGTTGAGCCGCTTGTGTGTACATTTGCGGTCCGGCCGCGCGTTGTTTGAGTTGGGTCGCGTTGCCGTGCGCTCAACACACACGAATGCCCACCGCGGCACGTGGGTACGCCTATACACCTCTGCGCGCAATACAATCTTTCGCGTACAGGTGCAGCCGCGGCGTGATGACGTAGTGCGTCGCGAGCGCAGCTGTAGCCCACCTATTAGGTGCGGAGGCGGAGTGCTGGAATTTTTGAAAATGAAATCGATGGTATTCCACTGCGTTATCATTACGGATCGGTCCGAAAGAAAAAATGAAAAAAAAAATACATGGTAGTTAAATTTGAACTCGGTGGTGCTAAAGACCCTCTCGCGCGCCTACACCTACGTCTCGGCCGTCGCAGTCGACACATTATTGTTTTTATTATTATTACAATGATCGTTTCGCCCCGGCACCGGAAGTGGATACGATATGAGACGGTGCTTTCGTATATTTTCGACGTCCCGGCGAGACGCGCGAACGGGGAAAGTTTTACGACGTGCAATAAAACCGTTTCGCGGAGGAGGAGAGGTTCATTTGTTTGATTGGAAAAAAAATAAATAACACGGCTTTATCGGATAAACGGTGTAACACGCGTACGACGAGACCCGCACGGGGAAAGCAATGAATCGTCGGCGATAATAATAGATCACGGCGAATGTCAAACGATCGTTGTAAAACGCGATGTTATTGCGCAGCAAGGGACAGCATGCGTAAACACGTCATCGGATGGCCGTCGAACGTCGTTTCGGCCGGAAGAACAACAAACGTTTAACTCATTGCGTCCTCTATAAAAGTTACCTAATAACAACAATAACGTGTTTCGACGAGCGCGAAAAATAAAAAATAAAAAACTACCGTGTTAGAACAATATGATCACTAAAACGGCACGATTATCAACGCCGTTATATTAACGCGTGTGTTCGGAAAGAAAAAAAAACGAACACATCGTATTATTGCGTAGTATTGTTGTAGGCACAGAGACCTCCGTACACGTTTTAAACTGTATTCAATTCGACGTCAACGTCGTTTTATGGAACGCTTTTAAGATATTACGTTTAAACATGCGTTCGTGATTATTTATCGCGGTGATTAACATAAACTGTTATATATTGGTACATATTTTCGAATATATTAATCTCGAACGTCCTATTTTTTTTTTTAATTAGACTTGCAAAATGTATTCGAGTGTCGTACTTTTTTTTTATACTTATTTTAATTTGCTTTTTTAAAAACATTTAATTTCAAAGATTAAAAATACACAGTCGGGAGCAAGGGAATAATTTTAAATAACACAGAAACCGTATGCAAAAAAAAATTTAAATGTTAATTTCGTGTACGCAACTAGTTCGGCGAAAATATTATTTTTTAAAAATATCGTAGGTACTGTGCCGTTAATATACGTACACATATTATAACTCTAAGATAACTGATAAAAAAGCAAATTATTCGTGGTGAAAATTTTAAACAACCGAAATATCCATCTAAGAACCAAACTCGAAATCATTTAATATTATTATTATTTTGAATTATATTTTATTTAAAACACAAGTACAATAAATTAACGAATATAGCAAGTACAATTTCATGAAAAATGTTGAACGAAAAACACGTATCATAATCAGCCTTATGTCCCTCTGCCACGCTTGGTTTAAGATGAGGAGATAAAAATATAATTTTATCAAAAAAGTTAACTTAAAAATGTAAACAAGCTTGCCGTTCGCATACTACTGAATACATAATTGCGTGGCATAAATATGCAAGCCACGTAGATACAAAATTGACGATAACTCTCTAAAGAATAAGAGTTTGACAGGTCGTTGAGTAGAAATTAACTATATATAAAACAGAAATTAGAAACACGCTAAATTAGTTTTTACATATAATTTTAACGCAAATGCCAATGATAGAATAATATCTCAAACACAGACATACGATTGTTTTCGATGGTAAAAAAAAATAAAGTAATTATGATAACCGTTGAGTTTCTAAAAATGTATAATATAAATAAATATAAAATTAATTAAACTATAAAATAATAAGATATAATTTTTTACGAAAATATATGTATTGGTTGTGGTATAAAAACAAAACACCGACACTTTCAAAAGTCATACATCACAAGTAGAGATGATAAATTTCAGAAATTTAATTCTGAAGAAATTTCCAGAAATTTCTAAAATATATGTTTTTTTAAAAATTTAATTTTAATTCAACTTATTAAACTTAAATTTTTTTTTAATTAGCTTTAATCAATTTAAAATATTCTTTAAGTTTAGACAAATATTTTATCCCCTAATTTGATCTAATTTTTAAATGGTATCAGTAAATTTAATTTAAATAAATAATAATCAATATATATATTTTTAAATAGACATAGACTCAATTCAAGTCACATTTTGCATTTTCCCACTAATATACGATTAGGAGTCCTTTTTTAAAGATATCACAATAACAGTGTTGCTAATTTATAAAAACAAAATAGCTGTACGTAAAAAATTTATACATTAATTATTTTGTTAAGAAATTTCTAAAGTGGAAATTTCTTGAGACCAGAAATTTCCATTTTGGAAATTTCTAAAGTGGAAATTTCTATAATAGAAATTTCTTCCTCACATCACTAATCACAAGCTATAATGATATTTTGGCTCCATATAAGCGCATCGGAGTAGTATATAGGATTATTATCAAGCAATGAATATAATATACCCGCGTAGATTTTAAACAATAATATTATACTTTTCTAAACAATGTATTTCAACGGAAGTTACATTTAATTAATGTTTTCTAAATACGTTTTGACAATTTTAATGAGCTTAAATAATAATCAAAATATAAACTGAACATATGTATACAAAGCGAAGGTACCATAGATAATATCAGCTTAGCTTCTGCTAATGATCCGTACAGTTCGGGGTAAGCTATAAGCACTCTGTTAAACATTTTTGTCGCTAATAACATAAAGAGATTAAGCTGGTGGATTTTTTTCTCCTATTAAAAATATCCCACCCATTTTAGGCTATTTTTTTTTTTCCATAGCGTTTTCCAATGTTTTCCCCTTTTTAAAATCATACATAAATAACGACATTAAAACGTTGCACTACTAATCGGTTATTATAATAATAACTGAAAAAAAATGAAATTAAGTTTTAATATTACTCAAATATATTTCTATATGACTCCCATTATTTGATTATTGGCAGAACAATTTTTTTTACCTTTTTAAATGCCTTATTTTACCAACCCAATATTGATAATATTTATAATTAAAACTTCGTGTGTCCAACTTACCCATAAAACATATTGCTTAGACGTCTAATAACTAGTGCCAATAATGACCCTACCTTTTTAGATTTTTACTCATAATTGCTAATTTTTCTTTGAGAAGATAGTTCTATATTTTGAAGTCATAGCTATCTGTAGCTTATAACTATTATTAACTAACTGTTTCATATTTAATTATTAACCTTTTACCATTTTGTAGTTAATTGAATTTTATCAATTACAAAAGAGTATATCTAGTGTATTTTAAAAAAATAAAATAAATATCTACTGTACCGAAAGTTTAAGACATTTATACATTTACCATATAATTATTATCTAATATGGTGTATATTATAAGATACTAAATTATTAAAAAGACTTAAATGTTGAACAATAATAGGTACCTATTCAGTAAATATATTTAGAATTTTCAAATTATAAAAATAAGAATAACTCGCAGTAGTAGTTTCAAACTTTGTGTAAAATATAATTACTATTATTCTATATACTGTTATAAATAACTATTTTTAGATTCTGAACGGAGGGATGGAATCTATTGGTTTTACAATGATGTGTGTTTTTTTTTTATTTTTTATTTATTTTTTTTTTTTTTTGTGTCTGATGACACCTTTTTTGGCAGTAAAAATGCTTCGATTTGCTTATGTAGCAACTTTCCTGAAAGGAAAGTGAATCTAGTTGGTACTTTGGAAGGTCAAAAGTAAAAAATTTTCAATATTTTTTAAATGCGACGGAAAAAACCCTAAAAAAATAAGGGAAAAACGGGAATTTTTAAGCAAAACCAGTTTTCGACAAAATCAAATTTTTTATTTTGCTATAACTCAAAAACTAATCGATGTAAACACTTGAAATTTTCACCAAATGTTAAGATTAGCGTTCTCTATACACCGTTAAATTTTCAAAGTATTGACTTTTATTGAGCTATTTATAGACAATTGAAATTTTCAATTTTTTTAATTTTTTTTTTTATAAAATAACGATAAAATTTTTTTGGCCGGCCAGAAAATCTTGAAAATTTAATACAAGGTTTCTTATAAGTTGTTACAAAAATCGAAAATTTAAATTGTCTATAATTAAGTCAAAATATGTCAAAATACTTTGAAATCTTAACCATGTATAGAAAAAGTCAATATAAAGATTTGGTGAAAATTTCAAATTGTTGCGGTTTTTCATTTTTGAGTTAGAGCATTTTAAAAAAACCGATATCATTTGTCAGTCCAGAATATTATACATTATATTATATTTTACATGTAATTGTATGTCAATATTCGCTGTTCAAACGCTTATAAAAAAAAATTGTGCATATGGATTTTAATGATTTTTGAATGACAATAAGAACTACTTCTGTGAAATCTTCTATTACATTTTTAAGTATTTTGTACGAGCCAAATTTTTTTTTATCACCGATTATAAAAAAAAATGTAAAAAAATCGAATATTTTAAATGCCTATAAGTGGCTTAAAAATCTATATAATATTTTGAAAAAAATATGACATAAAGAAAATGCCAATCTTAACAGCTGGTAAAAATTTCAAAAATCTGCGACTTATACTTTTTGAATTATAACAAATATTTAAAATCGTTTGAGAATAAATCGCTATTTTATGCAATTTCGTAAATATTTAAATTTCAAACAGTCAATACAATTTTTTCCTCTAATTCCGGTAGAAATTTTTTTAAAGATTTTTGAAGAGTAGCTTATAGATAACCTAGTATTAAGATTTTGAACCTTAAGTATGAACAGAAAAATTTTATGAATTTCATCTACAAAATAACTTGCAAATTTTCGTGATTTTTACACATTTTCTACAAATTTGAGCATTAACGGCTTATAAAAAAAATTTGAGTTAACCGATCACCGATATTTTTTAGTTACGATAAGTTTAACTTATTATAAACCTTGTATTAAATTTTCAAGAGTTTTCGGCCTGCCAATTAAATTTTATAGATGTTTAAAAACAAAAATTTTACAAAAATCGAAAATTTAAATTGTCTATAAATAAATCAAAATATGTCAAAATACTTTGAAAACCTAACCATATATAGAAAACGTCAATATAAAGATTTGGTGAAAATTTCAAGTTGTTGCAATTTTTGATTCTTGAGTTAGAGCATTTTAAAAATTTTAAAATTTCCGGTTTTTTCGTAATTTTTTTATCGTTTTTTTCGATTTTTTTAAAAAGTATTGAAAAGTTGGATTTTAGACTATCCAAAGTACCATCTACATTCACTTTCCTTTCAGAAAAGCTGCAGCTTAAGCAAATCGAAGCATTTTTACTGCCAAAAATGGTGTCGTCAGACACAAAAATAAAAAAAAACACACATCATTGTAAAAACAATAGATTCCATCACTCCGTTCAGAATCTAAAATATGATAAATATATTTACAAAAAAATAATTTATTTATAAATATTGTTATAATTCATTATTATTATTATTTATTTATTTATTCATTTATTAAAATTTATAATTTAGTTTATAAGATTATAAAAATCATAAATGATATATATATGTTATCGGCAATATGTATAATCCGGTATTTTGCAAAATGCCTAGGTATTATGTAAAATGCCAAAAATCACTCGGCAATATTTATAATACGAGCTTTGCCTAGGCATTATGTACAATGCCAAACATCAATTAGGAAATATGATAAAAATAAAAAAAAATTGGGTACCACCTATTACCTACGATTTTACTTATCGTTTATCGTAAATGCGCGTGCTGTGTGTGCACGATTTAATGAAATTATGATTAAGATTATTATCCTACTATAATAATAATTCTGAGGCACAGTAAAAATGGTAAAAACTAAGGTATAGCCAATCTTAAAGTAGTGTAGAAAGAGCGAATGTTGAGAATATATTGACAATATGGATGCAAGATGAAAAAACCTAACACTGAAACCAAGGACTTCGATTCATCCAGCTAATGAAAAACAGAGCATATCATTCTGGCATTAAAATGTCTCTGTATGAAGCTTTATTTGGCTGCAAAATAAAAATTGGTCTAAACATTTCAAATTTACCAAACGATGTAATAAGTACGATAGAAAATGAAGAACAGTTAACTGAATTAATCACAGAACAATCCCAAGAAATTAATTCAAATGTAGAAAATGAAATAGATACAGAGCAAGTAGTAATAATAATGGTACCCATAATTATAACAATAATAATAATAGTAATATCAATAATAATAATAATAATAATAATAAATATATAATAACATTAAATAATTTGTTTTTTACATTGCCTAAAAAAGAATTGGAATTTTACATAATGCCTAGGTATCTTATACAATACCTAGGTTATATGTAAAATAATATTGAAAATCCTATGTTTTATTTACATTGCCTAAAACCGATTGGCAATATGTATAATACCTAGTCATTTTGCAAAATACCTGAATTATCCATATTGCCGGTAACATATATATACAATAATAAGATGGTTATTTTATTTATTTATTTTAAATACTGTATAACTGTTATATTAAAATAAATCTAAAATAATATTTATATTCTTAAAACTTAAAACTAACTCAATTAATTAATATATAAATAAATTACTAAATGGATTATATTATAAGCTCATAAAAACTTAGGTTTTTATACTTGGCTTATACTTCCTGTAAAACCATCTAATGATTATATTTTATTCACAAAATTCTTCTTTTTTTTTAATTTTTAAATGAAAAATACAAAATTTTACTATATTTAAATTATTTTCATTAAATACCTTCTGCTATAAAAAATGATCCATGGCCTTAAGAACCGTTAAAAAACTTAAAACATCAAGAAACGACTACATTTATAGTTATTATATTTAGTAGTAAATATACCGTGATTTTAACTAATATATTTAAATTCAAAATATACCTATTATGAAAAATAATCGAAGCTTTTTATTTTACATTTATTTTTTTCTAAATTATGTTGTTTCAATAATATAATGGCTGAAACTATATAACTAAGTTACCTACTTGCTTTGAAAGTCATACATATTCGTCTTGCTTCAATTTTTTTTAGGATAAAACGAGTGTTCTGAAATATGGCATAACCTTTTTATAAATTAAAAATAAACACATGTGATAATTTCAAAAATATCATTTCCGAAATTTTTAATACTTTCCGTGGAAATTTGTAAGAATACCGAATAACTACAGTCGTATGACCATTTGGAAATCTATCTGAAAAGCCGTAATCGATTTTCGTATTATTTTACATTCTTTTAAAAAACATTTGTACCAAAATTAAACAGTATTTATATCCAAATGTTTCATAGTTCATCTTTCAATTTTAATATGAGTATAATAATGTACCACCAACTTAACGTGAGAAACGAAAAACCCATCATAAATCGTTTAGTGTCCTCATGACATACACAAACACAAGTACAAACTTTTTCGTAATTATAAATTGTTCACCAACTTCGTTATTTTACTAAAACTAAAATTGATACATAATTACAGTATTTTTCACGTATAAACTAGAGGTAACTATTTTAGACGTGTTTTTAAAATACACGTGTACACGAAGTTCGTGTATTTTAAATACACGTGTAATTGATTCGTGTATTTTAAATACACGTGTCATTGATTCGTGTATTTTAAATACATGTGTAATTGGTTCGTATAGCTCGATAGCGTGTAGTCAATAATGCACTTGAATATAATATACGAGTATATGTAGTATATAATGTGTTATATACTACATAAATATTGGTAAAAATACTATTTATAACTTTATAAGATATTATTTTGTACATCATTCGATACCTAAAACCTCTGACGTTTATATATTCCGCCGAAAAGGTCTTTTTACCTGTAATTTTGTATTTTTACTTGTATTCTTATAAAAATGTATAAACCTTTATTTATGAAATATTTATTATTTACACGTGTACTTAAATAACACGAACTTGTACACGTGTAATAATACACGTGTATTAAAAATACACGTATAGTTTTAATTACACGAACTAATACACGTATATCAAAACTACACGAACTACACGTGTAATTTCATACACGTGTAATAGGGACCACTAGTATAAACCCTCTATACAAATGTATAAAACACAGTTAAATATAAATACAATTTATTAATAAATGTTAATAAATGTATGTTTTTATTCGTCTTATTATTATAAGCTTGAACGGTATAAATTCGACAACAGTTTCCTTATAAATTTTCCCGACAACAAATAAAGTATATTTCATACTTATGAAATTACTAAAACACCTATCACAACCATAGTACAATAAGGTAGTGCGCATTTTAGTTCGTACGTTCGGAGTATATGTGGAAAAGGGTCCAGGGTCCAGAACATTGTACGCCCGTAATTCGATTCCAAGCGTATTTTGAAATTCACGTTAATACTTACCTGCAGGTAATGATGTTCATAAAATATATCAACATAAAGCACGTTTTGTAACGATAAAGTACTTTAACAGATATATTGTTGTAAACAAGTTCTGAATGGTTGATAAAAGTGAGCAAAACCTTACGGTACGTTTCTATATGTCATCAGTGGAAGAGAATGAAGAGGAGATTATAATACAAAAAGTTTAGGATTCGTCGACGAATGTAGTAGAATATAGTTTATGGTGACGGCAGCGACGGGTATACGCTACGTTGACACCCCTGTGTATTATCCCGACGTAGCTATAATAGTAACAATAATAATAATAATAATAATAATAATGATAATACAGTGTACGGAGTAGGTGAAATGGATTCGCCGGTAGGACGACCAAGTTATTATTAAACGATCTAGCAATACGATAGCTATGAAACTTCACAAACGAACCGTAGCGAAAACGAGGAGCGAAAAGGAATCGCGATGTAGGCGTGGAGCATACTAAATAGGCGAGTGCGTGTGTAGGTAACCGCGTGCTGATAAATCACAGGGACACGCGAACGGTGCTCGTTGGAATCGTGTACATAGAAACGGGATAGGGATCAATGGTTAACGAAAGGAAATGAAACGTAAATGACCGGAACCTTTCGAGTAAGAACTTTTAACGCAGAGCCCACTTTCTTTTAGCGTTTTCCGAAAACCCGTTCTTTTGGATCTTCTCCCGGTGGAATATATATTGTCAGATTTCCCGTTCCGAATGATTAAATGTGTTGTTGTTGATGTCGACCACCGCCACCGCCGTTGGCTAACGGTAAATCGGTGAAAACGGTGACGTGCTCAATTTAAAAGACGCCTGCACGTTGTGCGCTATCCGCATCACTTGAATACCGTGGCAATATTTCTCGAGTTTTCGACATAACGCTTCAAATTCGAATCGATCGGAGTTAGAGAGTTGAATATTATACTGTTTCGTATACACTAAGTATAAGTCTTATATGTGCCTTTACTCAATGGCACACAATAAAAATAAATAGGAGTAGCATATTGAATGGAAAAATACCACCCACTCTCTAGTCACTTTCAAACCAACTCGTGGAGCCTCTGCCCCCTCATCCCCTTAAATATAATTTTATGACCCTGTTAATATTATTAATATCAATAATTATAACTATAATATTATTAACATATAAAATAAGATATTTATTTTTTTTTATTTTTAATATTAGAGCTCGATTATAAAGAACTAGAAATTAATATGATAAAGCGTTTTCTAATCTGCCATTATTATTAGCAAATGTATTCGATTATCTATGATGTTTTGGATGATAAAAATACTCATTAGTATTTTGTCGATTTTCTCTATATAAGCTAATAGACTTATGGCTACATTATTCTATTGTTTATTTTTAATATTTTTATACGCATTAGAATTGTAGATATTTTGGGGACAGGAATTCACCTAACCACCAAAAAAATCACGGGCAGCAGCTGCTACTCTTGAACCCTTCAGTGTGCACCACTTCTTGTAGGTATTCATATATATGTTACGGGCAAAGTAGAAAGTTGAGCATTGTGCACAATGACCGGGCACTGTGCACAATGCCCGATTTTCAAGGGCAAAGTTGGAATAAGTTAACGTTGCCCGGGCATTGTATACAGTGCCCAAATAGATTTGGGCACAGTAGATTAAATATTGAATATTATATAAAAAATTAAAAATAAATAATGGTCCCACAGATGTATGTGTTTCATTAAGAAGTTGAAACAATTGTTCGTTGTAAACATAATACTTAATTAAATTACCTTCGGATACTGCAACTACTAACTTTTCAATCCCTGATATAATTACAACATCGTATTTTTTAATTAATTTGTAATCATTTGCAGTCTTTTTTTTGGTTTTAGTTTTCACATTATTCACTTTTAAAATTAATTCATCGTATTTTATTTTATTTAAAAATACAGCATTTGCATTTTTGTTTAATAGTAAATTGTTAAACTTCTCATTAAACTTTTTTTTTTCCATTTTATGTTAGAAAATAGTACACAAATACTTAGAAAATAGTTAAAATCGTTGACCAAAAGAAAAAATAACATTTACACGCAACTGCACTACCTACACTACAATGTCAGACTACGCGACGTCTCTGTCGTGACAATAATCATTAGAAAATATCGAATAGGAATTTCACGATTCGATTATGAAATATTATCTACGATACTGTGTGATCACTTTATCGTTTAGATTACGGTTCGGTTCGTACTATCACAGCTGTAACGTTGTCGAGTACGAATAAAATATATAATTATAGTTTTGTAGTGATATTATTACGTATAAATGCAATTTGATATAAGTGTGCAGCGCACTGTATAATCCACTTTGCCCACTTGAATCTGGGTAGAGTACTTTATGCCCGGGCATTCTAGTACAATGCCCAGTCAATGTATGACAAATTTGAGTATTAAAATGATCATTCTTACATTGACCAAAATGTTCGGGCATTGTTATACAATGCTCGGATTTCCTACTTTGCCCGTAACATATATACACTTTCAATATAATATTGTAACAATTTGTACAAAACTAATTTTTAGGGGTGCGACCGTTAAAAAGCATTTCATAAAATATGAATGCAAGTTGTGAGAAAATGTTTCGCGAGAATATCATTTTTAGACAAAATACATTTTATTAAAATACTAAGAACGATTATTTCAAACGAATTTAATTCGTGCTCAAATAGCGTAAACATTTGAACACGGATTGGTTTTATTTTTATTATTTTTACATTGAAACAGTAACGTGTAGGTAACAGTAACGGAAACGATAATGCAGCCACGGCGTGTATCGTATAGTAGTATAATAGTGCGTATAATTTGATATTAATATGTGATCGTTGTTTTTATCGTTTTCGCTATTGACCTATTATGTGATTGTTTTGCGTATGTTGAATATAATGCATAAACCGTAACGTGGATAACGCGTTCATGCGATTTGCCATTCCCAAGAGGGATGAGCTATACTGTTAGCTTTCACGATATGGGCTTTTCGTGCGGTGTTATTACTTTTGATACAAACAAAATTATTACGACCCAGTACGCATGCAAATATCCTAGAAAAAAACCGCTACTTTATACGGGCAATAAAAACGTTATATACTTCAGAACAGACGTCCCAGCAATTTGCTCGATTTGGCACGGAGTGTTGTGCACGCGTTCGTGACTTTATATTGTTCTCGGTGTACAGCCATCACAGCACCGCCGGCCGTAGTCCTCAGAGATAAGACGACTAACCAGGCGGCCGTCGAGTGATGAACAACGATTATTCCGCACGGAATTCTTAAGTCTGTAATGCATGCGTTACTTGGACAACGATACAGCACCAATTATGCACACCGAATTACAACACGCGTCTACATAGTTACAATTTTATCGGATCCGGCTCGGTATGTTCTCAAATTGGATACATTTACTATTTGGTGTTTAAAACAAGCATTGTTTTTTTTTTTTTTGCTAAAAAATTTCAATACATTTTTAGAATATTATGATCATATTCTACCGTCGTAAAATGTAGAAGCCAACTCGTCGCATGTTTTACGCAGAAACAAATAGTCTTGGTATAGTGATAGCACATAATTCATGACATTCTCATCGATTTCTCATCAAGTTTCACAATTTGTTATTTATATCAACTCTATGATACAGGAACCAAACCGCCGAGAGAACTGATCTCAGCACGTTTAGGTTGGTTTAAATAATAGTCGGGCGTGAGTAATTAGATATTATTACGGGGTTTTTTTTTTATTTATCGGAATTAAAACAAAATGTTCAAAATAAACGAACTCCGAGGCAACTGGATTATGATAATAATACGTAACACTCTAGATGATGTTACTGCTATTTATTGTTATTAGAATAATTTTGGTAGCTATTGGTCATTTTATGCAACATTACACTTGTTAATGCGATTACTAGCCGTGCAAGCGTAGTCAAATGAACTCATACGTCTACTCGTATACTCTGATGAAGAGCGAATAAAATCGGTCGAATACCGGGATAAACTGAAATATTTGTAATAAGTTGTTCAATTTTATAATAATCACGTCCAGTCCCGTACCCAAAGTTGGTGCATCGCGTTTTATTTTTTTTGAATCCAATACCCACTGCGGTCTTCGGTAAAAATCGAAATGAAATAAATAGCGTTCCAATCGACCGAGACTAACAACGGTTTTTCGTTCTTATCTCTGCTTGTTTTGATCATAGTTAATACATAATTGCAATCGTAATTGGAAATATACTTTGGCAAGCGATCGATTTAAATTTAATATAATTTTAATTTTCGAACTCAACCGCATTGAAGAAGATGGAATATTTGCGTAACATAATATGATGCAATACAGCATTTGCATTAGATATGATATTTTCTTACCAGGGGAGGATTTAAGGCTCTGCGAACTATGCGGCCGCATAGAGCGGCAAATTTTGGAGGGCGACAAAATTATGTTGAAAATTTATTTTGATTTTGTAAAATTAGGTACATAATTTTTAAAATCGTATTTATCACTTCACAATCTTGAAATTGTGGATTTTGTATTAATTTATTTTTAGAAAATAATATTTATATTTTCCCAGGAACTCGTGTACGACAACGACGATAGTATTGTATTATAGCTTATCTTATTGTTTAAGAATGCCTCGTAATACTATAATAAGCAAAAATTACATATTAGGTAGGTATTGAAAAAGTTAATTTATTTGAGGATATTTTATTAAAGAGGTAGTAAGTTTTTTTTAGATAGGCGCAGCAAATTTAATTAGGCATAGGGGCGGAAAATTGTTAAATCCGCCCCTGTTTCTTACCACAATTTTGTTATCAAAAACATCTATCACTCAGTTTAACGGTCGGGTCGAATACTCTCCATGTACCTATACACGTAATCGTATGCGTTTGCATACACATTCATGAATGCCTATGAATAATACTATAAAAATGTCCTTATTATTTATATTATTTTAAACGTACTGTTTCGGTGCAAATGCACACATCGATCGTAACTCCCGGCGGCAAGACCATTAGTCCGCAACAGTGTACGTGTACTGTTTACCCCTCACGCGTGTCATCGCCGTCTCGTCCTATGGCAATATTATAATTATTAATAATTATTATCGTTATTGTTATTATTATTATTATTATTATTATTAATTGTTATTACCGTTACATGTATCAGTCAGTGCGAAGTAGTGGCGAGAAACGCGTGTCGCGAGAATAATAAATTATCGCATAATCTTAAACGTGCGAGTGTACGGGACTGGCGAGTAATTATATAATCTCGATATAAACCTCTTCGCGGGCGTAGGTAGATGATACTTATATACACCTATGTATAAACAATAATAATAATAGTAATATCTTGTTATGCGGTGTCGCGAGAGAAAGGAAGAAAAGGACTATTAATATAAAATACACTGCCTAATGTACGTGTACCGAAGACGAGGCGGACCAATCCCAGTCTCAACCCGTAATTCGTCGTCATCGTCGTGTTCGTTGCAATACTCTCGTAATCCGCGTCGAGACGTTGAGAGCTTATCCTCTCCCCCCATCGTGTTCTTGTTGTTTCGGTCGAGATGATAAGACCATTGTCGTCGAGACACGTGTGTGCACACGAGTAGCCCGCTGCAGTTATCATATTGTAGCGTTTAGGACGTATTTGGATTTCTATCACGTTTGGAACTTATAAAGGTGATTGCAGCGAATTATTAATACGTTCGCGTATCGTGGAACAGCAGCGCCTCACACGGGCACTACCTAAGTCGTCAATGTACACGCAACACTCGGCATTAATGACGCGATTTCAGTTTTTTTATTTGAAGGGGCTACAACTATTTACATCAAGTACACCCTTCCAGTTCCAAATACTGTACACGGAAAGCAAAATGTGGGACCCCTTTGAATGCTGCGTTCAAACTGAGGAATTTTTTTTCCGAAACAATTTCCGAACTACAAAATTGTTTGAAAACAACAAATAGTTACATGACAAAACAATAAACACTTTTACCGTATTACATTGAATAAATAATATACCTATATTGCTCGGAGAGACTAATTTTAACAGTGCTAAATGCCTTAAAGCTACCTCATTCATAAAATTGTGCTCTGACTCAACATGAGACACCCAGAACGCCAACAAGAATAAAATTATCGTTTTCAATAATCTATCGAGTTGTGTCACCTGCGATGCGCATCACAAAATGTGTGTTATGAGTATATTAATTGTATTTAAGGTTATACTCGTTTTTAGTCCTATTGAAATGCCTACATTAAACACACTGTATTTACTATTCAGAATAGTAACAGATTTCCGTATTACAAAATAATGATGGCAATCACGATCGCCTTAATTTTATTTTTTATTTCAGTTTTTTGAAAATTGTTTATTGCAATAAGACGAATTCATGACACTGTTGGTAAATTGTAATTTCCATATTTGCACGAATTGTGTGATTACTCCACAGTCACGAATATAACATAAATATTACGATCTACTATTCGTTTCATTACAACTATATTCTTGTTTGTTCTTTTCATTTTTTTAAATCAATTTAAAAGTCCAAACACAACGCAGTAAAGTGTTAAATGTACTCTGAAATAATAATAAGACCAATGGTTACACGTATGCGAATTATACAATTTTGGTACCACGGACAACGTCGTTCTTATTAACATTCGTACATCGTTCAAGAACTGTTACGGTTCGTTAGATGACGGACCACGGTCGGCAGCGTAAACACGACTATAATGGGATTAAAATTGTTTACCATAAACAAAAAAAAAAAATTACTGAAGTGCCAAAAATAATTGAATAAGTCGTTGTAGAACGATAAAACTATAGTTTTTACGATTAACATTAGAAATGAAGTTACATCGTATACTTTTATCGGCAATCGAGAGTCCAACTTTGTTGCTATAGATATTTTAAAATCTTACCTTAACGTAATAATTTAAACTTTTTTTGATCAATAATTAGGATTATACTAGATATCGTTCATTTATATTAAAGAGCTTTCTTGTTCATTTTGATAACCGTATAGTTAAAACTATAACAATAAATCACAAAATTTATTTGACAATAATATTTAATAAGAAAAAAAACCTAACATTTTTAGGTGTGGTAAAAAGAAAAAATGTATAACAATTGATGAATGAATTAAATTTATTATTTATTTAATTTAAGTATACATTTATACATTTATACATTTCATTTACAATAACCATTTATACATTTTTTAAGTAATTTCAGTTTTGAAAATTCGTCTAGTGTTTACTTACATCTTGGGTAAATTTTACTCGTATTTTTCGTTTAACAATTATTTATCAGTACAAGAAATAATTGATCAACTTAAAATAATGTATTCACCCACTTATCGTTACATAAAACAACAGTATAATAAAAAAATTAACTAAACATGTGTGTGTTTAAAAAATAAATTGATTCATATATGAAAACTGTTTAAATATATACAGAACAATCTTTTTAAAAATAAAAATAAAAAATATACATATTTATGCATTCCACTCAATTTTATGAATTCGCCTTAAGGGACTTAGAATACAATAAAAAAAAAAAAAAACAATTTTATTTTACAGGTCTAATAATGCCGCATATGAAACTAGATGGGAACAAGTACAAAGAGAAGTTAATTCGACTGGTACATACCAACTTACAGAAACTGAATTGGCATTTGGTGCCAAACTAGCATGGAGAAATTCTGGCAGATGCATTGGACGGATTCAATGGGCTAAATTGCAAGTAGGTTTTACTAAAATTATAATATTTTATTTTTAAAAAAAAAATTAAAAATGGAATAATTTTACATTAAACTATTATAAGAGGCTATACAACTAAAATTCATTGAGTTATAATGAGATTAATTTTAATATTGTTTTTACTACAATGAAACTTCATACCAAAGACTCGAGTAAAATAAAATAAAAAAATAAAACAATTTATAGATGGCAATAATAACAAAGGAAACGAAATTAGTTTAGAATTTTGCATCATAATGAACAATATTAAAAACATATTATTGCACCGAGGTGTATTTGATAACAGCATAGTATATTTTTGTTTACAAACAAAATACATGTATAAACTATATACCTTTTTTTTAATAGTTATTGAATAATACACATATCTTAATTATGTGGGCTATACATTTTATATATTTATTTCTACGTATGAACAATTCATTTTTATATTTATTTACAAGTATTAACCATTTACTAATTTTGGATATATTTTATTATTTTATTAATAATTAAACTTTAAAGCAACTTTCAAATTATTTTCAATCCATTATACTCAAAAGATCAGTGATACTAAATATTTATTCAATCGAAAATATAATTACTAACACTATATAATTATAACTTATACTATTTTGTTTTTTATATTTTTTTTCTAATTCATATAGGGCTATGCTTTTTATAACCGATATTAATCATTCGCAAAAAATTGTCATATAAAATAAAAAAAGGTTTTAATAAACCAATAATATGTAGGTTGTTAATAGTTATTGCAAAGGAAAGGTATTTAATCTCATACTGGCATATTAAAAATTAGTTGAGCTATAGGTGTCTATTATAGGTGTCTTGTACGGTAAAATAAAAAATAAATGAAATAACATTACTCGTCCGATGTTTTAAAATCAATTAAATATTATTACTTAATTGCATTTTTTTTCGAACTAGGTACTCAGCTGTATATTTGATATTTTACTATGCTTTGATTTATTTAATTAATAAATACCATTATAAATCTTTTATATTGTTCTTTACAATAAAATCACATTATATATATACTTCTTTCTATATTTATTGTAAGTGTTTACAACAGTTTATTTTTTAAGTATCAATTTCGATGTTTGGTGTCTCAAAAAAAAATATTACATAGACATTTTTAAAATATTGATTTGAACAAAGAAAAGA
Source organism: Sipha maydis (assembly GCA_034509805.1). Classification (NCBI taxonomy): domain Eukaryota; kingdom Metazoa; phylum Arthropoda; class Insecta; order Hemiptera; family Aphididae; genus Sipha; species Sipha maydis. The sequence continues at coordinate 56 of JASXSY010000915.1, read as the reverse complement.
ACTGTAATATAACACCTAAAAGTTAACCGTTTCATTAAAAATCCCTCAATTTACAT